>CAJQZM010029109.1:0-42796 GCA_907164665.1 Colias nastes | reverse complement strand
TCCTGTTACAAATGACTCGAAATTTTGTGTCAATATCTCCCGGTCTATACGTAATAATTATAATTTTTGAATGAAATGTGTGCTTTATGTTCTAACGGTACCAAACGACTGCACGTGGCACCTGCGGACCGCGTAAACTGGTTTATTCTGGTTTTGTGCGTGTTTCCACTTTCCACTATCAAGTGACGATTTATTTATTTGTTTTGTTTCGTAATTATTATGGTCAAATATTAATTATGAAACAAATTATTATGGACACGATATTTTATTGTTTCACGGTAGTCGCCTTGTCGTTTGCTCAAGGACGTGAAATTGAATGATATATTTTTTTTTATAAAGTCAAAACCATTTTCTTTCAAATAAAAACTTGTTTTTATTGAAAACAAAAGTGTTGCTAGGAATAAGTATAAAATTAAATAGTAATGTTAGGATATCGAAACATTTTTGTATAGGCCAGAACGATATAGTGGAAACGCGCTCTAAGATCTGAGTAATATACACACCACTACATATGCAAAAATTTCTCCAAGCTAATTTACCTGTACCATGCGTTATAGGATAATTAATTTATCTTAAAATATATGAAACTCGTCTATGAAATAGCCTTGAAATCTCCTCGCGTTATCTGATAACTGATAAGGTTTTCGGACAGCAAAAAAATATTTATTGCCCTCCAAAGTTTTAATTACCTATATAAGTAGATATTAGAATATTAGATAAAATAAGTCAATATAGAAAACCTTCATATAAAAGGAAAAATATATGAATGGTGGTTTAAAATGAATATGATTAATATTTATAGTTTATACATACTGGCATAAGCCCCCGGCGTCGCTTGCCCTATTCCTAGATATAAAAAAATATAAAAAAAAATAACAAGGCGATAACTAACTAATATGGATTTTATTTTACTGTTTACACAAAGATATTTTTTTTTTGCGGGAAGAATCAATAAACAATAATAAGGTACAGGTTTCTGATAAGCATATTAGATACAATCCTTGGTTATCCTATATCTATACTAATATTATAAAGAGGAAAGGTTTGTAATTATGTAATTATGTATGTATGTAATATGTATGTATGTATGTATGGTTTTCACGCATAAACTACTGGACCGATTTAAAAAATTCTTTCACCATTAGAAAGCTGCATCTTCACTGAGCAACATAGGCTATATTGCATTTTCAAAAAAAATAGAGATCCTTACCAAAAATGCAATAATGTAACCCAAGGTGTAAAAAATTCCTCAATAAAACTTCTGTCATCGCGTGCGCTGCGGAATCTATTGAAGATAGAACAAAAAAATGTTCTACTACAAGAAAGTCCGCGATACCATAATATGTCCATCTTCAGTAGTTAAGCATGTTACTACAACAACTTTTTTACGTTTTCAAAGTAAATAGAAGTGCCGAAGGTAATCAAACCATGTTATCCATACACATATATATCCTTATCCCATTAAATGATGTTTTATAATAGACTGTTTCAATACCAGCAAAATACTTTTTAAATGAAAAAAATTGGATATTCCATTCAAAAGATATAACGAATTTTTAAAAGTGTCAATCTACAGAAAATAGTAGGTATACTGTTTAATGCAATGAGCAGACGTAGTGCGGGACGGGGTGAAGGTGATTTTCATGTGATTAAAAATTAAACTGATTATAATTATTAATTTATTTAATTAATTAAATTATTAGTCCGACCTATAGTAGACTTTTCACTGTCACGATATCGCTATCTATGCGGGTGAAACCGCAGGGCATTGCTAGTTCCTACTAATTTTGTAACAATAGATGGTTTGAGAAGAATTTCGTACCTATCTCATAATTAGGTACCTACATAATAATATAATCTAGCTGAAACTGTATACGCACCAAAGATTAACCCTAAATAGGCAGTAAGCACACAGAATAGGTAGGTACATGTACCTAATTTCTATCTAGATAAGGAGTAAGGACTAAGGATTACGAGAGACTGGATGAATTACTCAATTAATCAACGAAGATCTTATCAATGCATCAAGTTCTTCCATGACTATAATTAAAAAGGAAAGAAAAAATAATTTTGTACCTAATTGGAGATTTATTCGCTAAACTTGGACAGATATCCGAATTCATCTTGAATTCATTAAAAGTGTAACTGAGACGTGAAATACATAGGTAGGTACCTAAGACTGAAAGTTTTGAAATTATGAATTACCTGCTGTAAATGTACGTTTCAATTATTCAAATATAAAAATTAAAAATAAATACAGTACCTAGGTACGTAGGTACATTATAATTCATTAATCCGATTTCAAAATCTTTTGTCTTATGATAAAATTTACATAATACTGGTACTTTTTAGGATTTAGAAATATTTAAGACAAAGGCACGTCCTGAAATTAGTGCCTTTTGTGCGTTTTCGTATAGGTAATATTAGTAGTAAAAAAGCTCTACGACATACCTACCTAGGTAACTAATTTATGGAATATTAATAATCTGTGTTTATATTATTTCTCGGCGATAAATAAGTGGTTACGGGATACCTACCTAAACGATCTTTATCTATTTATAAGACAATGCTTAAAATATGCTCCAATTTTACGTCTTAAGAAAAATATTTCACCGTTAATCCAGGCTTCAGATGTAACGTAGGCATGGGTGTAAAAACTTATACACACTTGCACTTTCCACTAGAATTGTTGATAATAAAAAAATCCTTTCTTTTTATAAAATATACATCGTAAAAGGGGCGCGAAATCGACTTCGCCCGACACACGTTTCGATTGAATGTTTTGGTAAAGACCGGGGACGAAATACGAATCACGAAACGGTGCGTACGGCGCGCGTACCCTTGTCGCAATAATCGACTTTTTTATTTTTGTTTTTAACGCCCTCTATTATCAGTCATACAAACAATCTTCATTTAGCTCACGCTGATTCTCTCATTAAAGAGATGGAAGCAGCGACACTGTTAACTAATTAGTTATTCTTCATCAAAAAAATTATTTTATTAAACACATTGAGTATTAAAATTACTACAATTCACTAAAATATTAATTCTTTGTTGATAGCTAATCGTTCGATTTATGCAATACAAGTTACAAGTCAACGCCATCTATAATTTTCGCTCAGAACTACTTGCAATTTGGACAAGTCGTATTTCTGTTAACCAATCACAGTGAAGGACGTTTTTACGCACGCGTAGTAAAACGAACTAACTTCACTCAAGGGATTTTGAGTTTAATCAACATTCAACAGTCAACTTCAGTGTATAGATAACCGTTTGTGAGTATTGCTTGTTGGCGGGTATTTGAGCGTCTCGAGAAGATTGCGAAAATTTTATCGCTTCAACCGCCTACACTCGTTTTATAAATAAACAATCGTGTTTAGTGAATCTGTGAAATTGAAACAAGAAAAATGACCAACGCACCAGTGAAAAAAGTGCCTATACATTTACAGGTAATTAAAGCATGTATTTTTAATACCTGTTTTATTTTAATACGATAATGTTAACATAAAATCGTGTTATTTCATAACAAGATCTATTTGGGATAGACAGTTACGAAAACCGCCACTCGCGGCCTATTTTCTAACTAGAATTAGGCCGGCCTGGGTGTTGGCATGCTTAGATATTTGGGTCCAGGTATTAAAATAATATTTTTTGCTTACATTCCCATTAAATTTTTTATTTATGATTGTTTTATTATGCCACACGTTTGGATTGTGATATCGTCTTATCGTTAGTTTTATAACATTGGCTCGGTTAACTAGCTAATTAGTTAGTTAACTAAAATTTAAATAGGATATGCTTTTTTAGCATTATTTCTATTTAGGTAAATAAATCCATTTGATTTAGTTGTATTATTATATTTATTTCTATTACGTTTAATTAATTCGATATTCCATAGTATGGAGTCCATACCTAGGTAAAGGCAAATTAGCATGTTGGTAGGCATCTAATGCAATAACATTTTTAAAAATAGAACCCTATAGGCTATAATAATAATAGCTCTTAGAATTTAATTTCTAAACAAAATCAAATCTTGCAAAAGCAAAAGTTAGATGAAATGAAAACAGGGTTGTCAAATTTTATCTTCCCATTTTTTGTTTTAATTTCATAAGTACATAGCAAGTAGGTACCCAAACATATTAATCCATTAAATAAATTAATATTAAATAAATTTATTATTACTAATAAATACATTAAATAAATTCAGTAACAATTATACATTATAGTAGGTATTATATTAGTGGAGTAGGACGTATCACGTAGGGTACTAAGAACTACTTTCGATCTTGCTTTAATTGATTAGGGTTGACAAAACCCCAAAATTCCGCCTTTTTAGGGTGTGGTAAACCAACTACATTTTAATGAATTAGCGAGTTTGATAGTACGCACATATTTTAATATCAGGATAAATGTTTAATAATAGGTAGATAGTCTTATAATTTTAAATGGCATTTTTCACGAAACAAACATAAATTAATGTTGTTTCAGTCCCTGGCCCCTGCAAAATGATTTTTTTAGGGTTTTTAGGTATTAAATCATATTAAAGTCTGAAAAGTTCTGTATTTTTTTTTCAAAAATATAAAATGTTGAGTACACTGTACATATTACTAATAGTAACTACCTACCTACTATTAGTAATAACATAGATGTTATGTAGACACTAGACATGAAGTATTGTAGGTTAGGTAGCTATGACGGCACCTACCTACCTACGTGTTTTCTTCTATCGAACTGAGATACTATCAGATACTTTAAACAAAAGGGGAAGCGTGTCCTTTGCCTTGGTTCCGGTGAATGACCCTGTAGAATCGCTAGTCTAGTACGGTCAGCAAAAAATTTTTACCAAAAAAACTAAGCGCCTTCTACAATTTTTTGGTGTAAAACATTAACTATTTAATATATAAGTTTACGAATAATGCTGGAAAATTTTCATTTTATATGTACCTACATACCTTCTTTTCGAAACAAGATTGGTTTGGTTGAATGATTTCGAGTACTTTAGGTACATAATTATTTTTTCATCATGATATCTTTAAGTACTGCATTTACAATTATTTGCTAGGTATATTGTCATTTATTATTTCGATTCGTAACACACTTTTCATATATTATGTATTTATTATAAAAGAGCTAACTTGGAGCCTTATTTGCTGACCGTACAAGTAGTGATAGTAGGGGTGGTACTTGGCAACAGAACGTGACATGCGCAATGGGGTCCTTCTTATGATAAAGCTGATAATGCAGCATCAGCATTATAGGAAACCTTGTATCGTTTACAGCTTAAGTCACTTAGTAAAGTACTTAGTACTTAGTAGTATTTAAAATATGTATATAGTAGCTTATAAATACACATATTCGAACCTAATTTCAGGCCCGCGGCGTCGCCCGCTTTCCCTAAAACTTAGCAAATTGCACACTAAGATTTTGTATGCAAATTGTTGAATAGAGAATGTTTGAAATTTAAAATTTGTCTATTCTTGTAATAAAAACCAAATAAATTTAACGTTCCGCTTTGCTGCGTTGCTTTTGTTATGGTGTTATTAATTTAGGAACTTTGGTTGGTGTAATTTTTGAAGTGGAACTATTTTCGATTTTATCAAAGCTTCTATTCATAAAAACCTTATTTTACTAATTTTTTACAGCTTTAAAATAACGTCTCTACTCTCTAGCAAGGAGTAACGACCGAGAGGTTTTGGGTTTGTTCCCCGATTAATAAAAAATGTCTATTCAAAGGTCTTCTTTCTAGAGGTCTCATTAGAAGTTCGTAGATAATTATTTTTGCTACTAGATAGTAAACTTTGCAATTTGACCAATCACGGATCTATATATAGGTAAGTTATAAATGGACCCAACTGTTTTTGTATATATTTTTAACGAGAATTTAAAGATTAAAAATTCATCGGTTACGTAAAGTGCGTAAATGTATCAAAATATCAGACATCAACAAAAACCTTCGTGAATAAAAAAGTAGTAGCTCGTAGGTTAGTATGATTAATATTGGCCTTTTAATTTTAAATTTATACTTATTGTTAAACTATTAACTCAATACATAATATAAAATCCAATATGAAAGTCCAATTCAAAATTTGCACGTCATAGAACGTTTTAATTGCCTCCACAACACAAACTAAAATGAACTATAAATTTTTACCTGTCGAAGAAAACTTATTAAGAAAACACATGCAAAGTCACGGAACAAGATATATTATTGGGGCCGATTCCTGCAGTTCTATTCTCGGTTTAACAAAGGGTGATAAAAAATGATTTATGGACGGAACCGGGGTGCTTAACTAAGCTTCTAGAGAAGCGGCCTAATGAGATATAATTAAGTTTATGAGTTACTTGAAAAGTAACTATGTGTTGTGTTTATTACCTACCTTACATTTGTG
Source organism: Colias nastes (assembly GCA_907164665.1). Classification (NCBI taxonomy): domain Eukaryota; kingdom Metazoa; phylum Arthropoda; class Insecta; order Lepidoptera; family Pieridae; genus Colias; species Colias nastes. The sequence continues at coordinate 36,407 of CAJQZM010029109.1, read as the reverse complement.
AAAATATTTCCGTCAAAGAAAACTTTTTTCCATCATTATATTAGATATATTTTACATTTTGTTTAGTAATTTGGTTCAATACATAAAAGACCTGAAAATTTACATATATAATAAACTAGCTTTCCGCCCGCGGCTTCACCCGCGTTTTCAAAGAAAAACCCGCATAGTTTCCGTTCCCGTGGGATTTCCGGGATAAAACCTATCCTATGTCCGGGGGTAAAAAGTAGCCTATGTCCTTTCTCGGGTATCAAAATATCTCTATACCAAATTTCATGCAAATTGGTTCAGTAGTTAAGGCGTGATTGAGTAACAGACAGACAGACAGAGTTACTTTCGCATTTATAATATTAGTATGGATGTATAAGCATATTTTTATAATTATTGTTTTTCTATGATATCTTCAATAATAAATTATGAACAATAATTTAAAATTAATTCTTTTCTAATCTTTCTTTAAACATATTACCACATGCATTTTTCAACTTCATCCTTACTGATTCAGTAAGCTCTGTGTAATCGATAAACAAATACACAAACTTCCACGTATCTATAATAGCGGATATATTTAAACCTATAAATAGTTAATACCTTGTTGTGTATAAATATAATACTTTCTCCAGAATCGATTGATGGTTAATGGAATTAGATTAAGTATGGTGAGAACTGACGTCTTTATGAGGTACTTCATATGGATGTAATAAGGAAATCTTAAGTAATCTAATGTAATAATAAAACATTTATTAATAAGAAACGAAAATATGAAAGGCTAACAAGGAAAATATATTAAGTATATACAAAAAAAGATTAACTTATCTATAATCTACGCTGTATATTTTTTGTTTATTATATAAAATGTGGATTGTGGATATATATGTATGTATGTAATATTATGGGTTTAATGTAAATGATTTTTAAAACTAGTATTTTCGGAAAGAATAAGGAACCAAATCTTTTATTTTTTGTTACTTAATCGTTATTAAATGAAATTTAATTGCTGAGGAATCATATTAATGATTTATCTAATTGCTTCTTTTCAACCTCTATCATCCTATTATCTACAAGCAAAACATATTTTATGTTTTTAAGTTTGTCTCTTAACAAAATCGAGAAAACATTTTTAATTTCTACACCTTTTCTTCGTGCGTTCTTTCACTAGCAGTTCCGACTTGTTATAACGACGACACACCGGGTTTTCAGAACATAATGCGCACATAATATGCATATGTATGTATTTCTATATGTACAATATTGCGGTTTTTGCTTTCACTCACGCAAAGGGTTTTAATTTAACCGTCACGAGATATGTGCGGTTTATATTGAGTTGTCGGTATTTTATGGACATTCCAATACTAGATATTATAGACTGCTATCATTTTATTGTATTGATAGAAAATTATGTCACGTTTCGAATTCAAAATTTATAGAGAGAGTTATCGTTATAGTTTATGTAATAGGTATATAGCAGAAACATAATTTATGTAGTTCATACCAGTAAATATTAATTTTTAGGGTTCCGTACCGTACCCAAAGGGCTCCGACTCGCACTTGCCCGGTTTTTCTACTAAATATACAAGCTATGTTTACATAATATGACGTAATAAGTATCAATATCGAGTTTATTTTCTCATTAAAATAAAGATATAAATAATAAACCATCTCTGGATAAACCGGTGATAAGGTTAAGTGGCTGATAATATTTGTTTTTAATATGTATAGTAGGTTGCCAACTTGAGTTTTGCAAACTTAATATTACCTACAATATTACTGTTATATCTTTTTTCCCGTTGGTTTGATTTTATTTTGCGAGTCGATATTTATTTTAATTTTTTTATGTACCTACAATGGTAAATGTTATCTTCCTGTTAATGTGACGTTCTGTTGCAAGTTAGATGTCGATTACTATTTTCTGTAGGTATATCTATATTATATAATAAAACTAAGTCGATAAAATGTGCGTGCCGATAAAACTTAAAAAGGAGTCCCGACACGATAAAGGGACTTATGTGGTGTGATAGCCCTTTATCCCCCCTCGAACAAGAAAGTTCCCGTTTTAATCTAAAGGGCATGTTTTTAAAGATATAAGGGACTTTCCGACCCTTCAACTTGGAAATTAAGTGCAGTGGCGCCATCTGTTATCGAATATTTGAACTTCGTTCAAGACAACTATGGAGACTATACACTCCAATAGTCATAGTGTATAGTCTCCATAGTTGTGACTTGTGAGCCATTGCAGCATGTGTAGTAGTGGCGCGAAATTTAAAATTCCAATTTCAATAAAATCTTAAATTTAAATTTTGTGTATTTATACGTCATTATTTAACGTATATTTTGGAGTTAATAAAGGGACATAATTTTAGTTATCCAAATTAGTTCTCAAAATATTTAAAAATTTAGGTTTTTAAATTTCGCGCCTTTACTATACAGAAGCTAGAAAGTTCCCGTTTTAATCTAAAGGGCGTGTTTCTAAAGATATAAGGAACTTTCCAACCCTACAACTTGGAAATTAAGTAAAATGGCGCCATCTGTTATCGAATATTTGAACTTCATTCAGGACAACGATTGTTTGGGTTGCATTTCCAAAAGCGTTGCGAGCAATTGTAGCATGTGTAGTAGTGACACGAAATTTAAAATTCCAATTTCAATAAAGTCTTAAATTTAATTTGTTGCTATAATAAAGTTATTAAATTTTGTGTATTTATACGTCATTAGCTAACTTATATTTTGGAGTTAAAGCGACATAATTTTAGTTATCCAAATTAGTTCTCAAAACATTAAAAAATTTAGGTTTTTAAATTTCGCGCTTTTACTACAAATGCTACCGCTATAGAACCTTTTATTATGGCGGACGATAATGACCAGAATACTCTAGAAGGTGTGAGAGAGAAAATATTTTCAAATTTTAATAAAACGTTTTAATTTTAAGAAAACGTTTCCAATAAACTTTTTTTTTACTTTTTACGTCATAGTTTATTTTTTTATTTCGACTCTACCACGTCATCTCATATCAACTCCCGGGCGAAGCCGGGTTTTTTAGCTAGTTAAAAAGAATAAATGCAATTTGAGCTGAGATTTAACTTTTTCAAACACAAAAAATTGAGGTTTAAAAAATAAAACCGTCGTATACTAAGGAAATACAAATCTCACAGAAACCTTCAGCCTGATTATACACAAGATATTTGTTTACCTAAAGATGATTCTCATCTCTAGGTAATCTAAAAATTTAAATAATTTTGGAAGCCGAAATATGCGAGCATAACCTTTACAATATCTAGAATCAATTTAATTGCCAAAAATTCGTCATTCATTAATATTCATAATATTATGTTGTATTTTCGCGAATATCATTAAATATTTGAAATGTATAAGTCACATCGCATGGACTATCTTAAAATACGCGAGATAAATAAATACAGGAAAAAATAAGACATAGATTAAATTAATAAGAGTATTTTTTTTTATATTTGACTCACTGATTAACAAATTACTAGAATGTAAAACTAGATATCTCAGGTAATAATATCTATCGCCAGACGCCAAGATAATTTGAATTGAGGAATAGGTACATATTTATTTACACTAAAACGATGTTGAAATGGTAAAAATTATCTTGTTAAATAATATTCATCTGATAAATTTAAATATTTTTCTTTGGTCAATTATCTACATTTTGTTTGTAATTAAGAAATATTTATTACAACCACATCATAACGTAAAAAATAATCGTATATACCACAACCATTTACATGAGTTTAACCTTAGCCGCTTCAATTAACGCTAAAAGCTACTGGGAAGATAATCATGACTGACACGATAAATAACGTACGTACATAATAAAAACCTACGAGTATATATTGTGTAATTAATTGTTAAAACAATGACGATCTGTTAACACACTCATTTTGTTACATGTATTGTTGTTAGGAATTTGGTAGGCTAGCTGTGCCGCGCGGTTTCACCCGCGGGCAAAAGCAAGCGTATTTTTCCATTGATTATGTGTTATTTTATTACAATAAGCTTCATCACTGCCAAGTATCATCAAAATCCGTGGTTTTCGCGTGAAAGAATGACAAACATACATAGGTGCATATTATAGACATTCATAAAACTTGTACTTGTTGTTGTGTAAGCATTGGTTTTGTAGGATTAGAATCATTTGCAGATGGACGATGGTATAATTTTACAATCCTAGAGTAACAAACTAGTGCACAGATTAGTCATCTCAAAATCTTCTCGACCTATCTTCGAAGCCCCTCAGTTTTATTTTATAGTGTACTCACAATTCAAGAGTACTTCTTATCAAATTGAATGATGTTCATCAGTTAGCACTATGAACTAAGTGCTATAAAGTCCTCCAGACAACTTTATAAATATTTTTTCTGTGACAACAATGTGTAAGTTTGTACTTAGAAGATCTACTGTCTTAATTATTTTCATTTACTTCTTTGGTACTAGTTTGCAAATTATTTTTCTGTGACAACAATGAATAAGACCCACTATAACCCAATTTTTGTTGAATCAATAGTTGTAGAATAATATGACACGATTTCCTAACTAAATAAAATAATGGAATTAAAATAAATCTCTGCATACGAAACCCAGAAGGCAGAAACGTTAACTGCAGTCATAATCTTGTTTATACAAAACGCACTTTACGCGTAACCCAATTTTACGCATGCGTAACCATGGCAACTAAGAACCGTAACACCATGAGACAAAACTTATCTTATTTGCTTTTGATTTCGAGTTTTTACTGATAATAATAAGATAATAATATACTACAGTATATTGAGTAAGAACAATGCTAGATAATTTTGGTATAAGTATAGATCTTTTTTCTTGGTTCGGTAATGTACCTAATAAATTTTTAACTTGTTCGAGACGACTGTATTACTTGCGTGGTATCTGGGTACAAGTCGATTTAGTACGGATAGAATATAGAATGTAATCTGTGCAATTTTTTATGGAAAATGTAACGTTTAGTTTTGAAGCTAATAAAATTAAATGCATTCGCTAGACACCTTTGATGTTTTCCCTGTTATAAAAACCGTAAATACACATTTGTGATGAAATAGGTTCCGACCTAATTTTTAGAAATTACATCGATAAAATTCATTGACTGTTTTAAATCATGCAAAAACAAAATAGTCTACCGCTAGTTTGCAAATAACTACCTTTAAATAAAAGTTTTAAGTGCTTACGTCTGCAAGGGGACCGCATGATATAATCGTTAGGGGGTGAGTCATAGGGGTGAATATTAACTTAGAAATATGCAGTAAAGTGTTGGAATAAATCCAACTGATTGTTAAGGGGATACGCTTTAACCAAAGCGGATTACGGATATGGATATTTAATATTTTGTGAAATAAATCCAGCCGATTGTTAACGCTTTAACTTAAACGAATTACGGATACGATTATTTTGATACTGATAGATATTGGTTTTACTGTAATTTTTATATTATTCTAGCTATGCACCCGTGGCTCATGAGCTCACGACACTGCTGAAGAGTAAAAAAAACTACGTACCTATCTAACCACTTCTGAAAAATTTTCACTATTAGTTAGCTACGTTATTGCAGCTTTGTGATTAATGTCTGAATGAGGTGTCTTATGAAAATTATTTAGGTTTAGAGAGACATTTATTTTCAAAGAATTTTACAATTCACTTATTCTAACGTTTCACAATATTTTATAAAGTTGTACACCTTGACAAAAAAAAATTAAAAAATTTGCGGGTGAGTGGAGATTATTTTGTGCAATAATATCGTCTTATGACGGTATGGCTGTGTTCGTGAGGAATGTTTACACGGATATAAAGCAACTAAATGTGACATCGATTGCATGAACTAAAATAAATATTAATTGTAAGTTTATTTAAAAATTAGTGTAAATAGTAATTTAGTGTTGACTTAACTATTTAAAGTAATTTAATTAATACAATCTTGTTTTTTTTTTTATATAATATGTATAAGTATAATAATTCATAATATGTTGTAATGATTTTTACTCTTGATTATTTTAAAATATATACTTTTTATGTTATATTTAACACTTTATATTATATTAATTTTGTTTTTTGAAGTAATTTTACTTTTGATTTTTTTTTTAAACTAGGTAAGTAAGTATGTGATCGTTGTTATTTTTATTTATATTGCTGATTTTATTTTATTCACTTATATTTTTAAGTTGTATACACGATAGTTATTTCAGGGCATATTTTCATTTTGTAGTATATGAAGTTTTAATTTCTTTTTGAATAATCCTAATGATTTTACTTGTTTTATATCTGTAGGTAGGCTATTGTATATTTTAACTCCGTCATGAAGTAAATTTTTTGAGCCATAGTAGGTACGGGCTGGATGGATATTTAGGTGGTCAGTACATATATTTTGTCGTAGATTAGAATTTCGCTTCCTCTTAGTTAAAGTGATATCTGTATGAATTTCCTTATTAAATAATTTTCGTATCAGAATACAAGTATTATAGACGTAAATTTGCGAAATATGCATTATTTTAGTGTCTTTATATATTTTCTTTGTTGGAGTGAGATAATTATAGCAAAAAAGGGTTTTTATTAATCTATTTTGGGCTATTTGTACTTTGTTCATGTTAGTTTTAGCGGATGTTCCCCATATCGGTATTAGATAATCTAAGTGGGATTTAATTAAGGAGTTATAAATTGTATATCGAACAGTATTTGGAAGACATTTTGCAAATCCTCTTAATGCACCAGACAATGAAACTATTTTTTTTCTGACTTTTTCAATATGCGGTTTCCAGGTCATATGACTATCCAATACTAGACCCAGATATTTTTCTTCATTAATCTGTTTAATTTGTTGATTATTTATAAAAAGAGGGGCATTTGTTGGAACTTTTTTAGATTTAGGTGAGAATATAATATAATTAGTTTTTTCAACGTTAATTGTCAGTAGATTATTTTGTAGCCAAGTGTTAAGGAGGGTCATATCGTGTTGAGCTTCCGATATCAAAGAGTGTATTGACTGTCCATAGTAGAATAGGCTGGTGTCATCAGCATATAGACTTATGTCACCTTTGAAGGGAAGCTCATATACGTTGTTTATGTATACTAAGAACAAAAGTGGACCTAGAATAGAGCCTTGTGGTACTCCATAACATATCGGCAAGGGATCACTTTGACATGATCCAATTTTGACAATTTGACAACGGTTTGCGAGGTAGGATTTAATTAATTCATGTGCTGTTCCCTTGATACCAATGCATTGAAGTTTTGTTAGCAACAAGTCATGGCTCACGGTATCAAACGCTTTTTTTAGGTCCACAAAAATGCCTACCGCAATATTTCTATTGTCTAAATTACTAATAAGTTTTGTTATAAGATCTGACGTGGCTGAGAGAGTATTGGATTTGGGACGGAAGCCGTATTGTTTCTGATAAAGAAAGTTGATTGAGTCAAGGAATTTTTTTAATTGAGTATGCAAGACCCTTTCAAAAATTTTTGATATAACAGATAGGACAGAGATTGGTCGGTAATTGTTAGGGTCTGTTTTGCTACCAGCTTTAAATATAGGTACGACTTTAGCAATTTTTAGAGAGTTTGGAAATGTTCCTTCTGATAGACATTTATTTATACAACACGCTAGATCATGGCTTATCAAGTCTTTGATACATTTTAAGGCTTTAACGCTAATGCCATCTAACCCTGAGCTGGTATTTGAGTTTAGCGAGTTAATAATGTTTTTAACTTCTTCAGCGTTAGTGGGATTAAACTGGGTGAATGAATTTTTGCTATCTAATGTCACATTAAGTTGATAATTCTGGGTTTTAGGAATTTTATTTGCTAAAATCGAGCCAACCGAAGCAAAGAAGATATTAAAACACTTACAAATTTCCTTTTCATCACTTATTAAGCCAGTAGGGGTATTGATCTGTGGAATGACAGTATCCTTTATGCTATTCCTAGATAACGAGTTTATAAGGCTCCACATTTTCTTTGGTTGTTTGAGAACTTTATTAAATTCCTTTGTATAATATTCGTTTTTTGTTTTCTGTATTTTTGCAGTTACTTGATTTCTCTTTTTTTTAAACTTCTGTTCAATGCATTTATTATCTTTGTTCATTTTGTGCTCGTAGTAAATTTGATTTCTGTCGTTGATTTCTTTAATAATATCTCTGTGTATCCAGTCTTGTCTTGGTTTGTTGAGTATTTTTGATTTTATGACTTTGTTTTTATTGATTGCTTCTTTTAATCTTAATTCCAATTGTGAATATTCTAAATTGTTGTTGTAAATAGGGTTATTTTTTATGTATAAGTATAATTCATTGTAATTTAGTGCTTCATATTCTATTCTTTTAAATAATTCAGGTTTATATTTCTTTACTTATAAAAATATCTGTTTATGATCTGACATTGCTGATTCAACAATGGCAAGGTGGAAATCGTTTTGTTTCACATTTGTGGCAACATGATCTAGAATTGATTTTGTCGTATTGGTTTCTCGTGTACAGTATGTTTCATCAATCTTGTTTAGTAGTTGGAAGCCATTTATCTCAACCAAGTCCTTGTAGGTATTATTAGTCCGATCCAAGTTTAATAAATTTATATTGAAATCACCAAATATGATGGCTCTGCTACTTTTTTGAAGTTGTATTCCAAAGGTTTCGAAAAAATTTTGTAGTGTAACTGGATCTGGTTTACGATATATAGCACCTATGTCCAATGAATAGTTATGGAGGTGGACCCAGAGATAATGGTTATCAAGTAATACTAGATCGTGACATTGATTGTGTTGGAGATTATTGTGGACAAATATTGAGACCCCACCTCCTCTACTATTTGACCTGTAATTATAATAGTGCTTATATCGTGGAAGTTGGAGTCGTTCACCTTCATCCTTTGTTTTGATCCAAGTTTCAGTCAATATGATTACGTGTATTGTATATTTAAATGACTCTATCACACATCTAAGTTCATCTAATTTACCTGGTTTAACAATACTACGTACATTTGCATACATAAATTTCAGAGATTTATTCGAAAATTTAATTTCACCATAGTTATTGGTTAGTTGGTATGTAAGGTTATCGATAGTCGGGTTGTTTAAATCTTCTGTTCTTTTAGATTGATCTAGTTTTTTGAATCCGTTTCAACGATTTTAGGGATGCCTTTAATATATTTTATACTTAAGTTTTTTATTCCCTCGTCCGTTTTTTGTTTGAGTTCATCTTTTAGAAGTTTTAGGTATGCTCGTTGCTGTGGAGTTTGGTCGGAATAAATCCCAATTTCTTTTCTACAATTTTTGTGCTTATTTCTTAAAATTATTTTAACTGGTTCTTCTGTTGAAAAACATACTTTTAGTGGTCGACATTTGTTCGGTATGAATTTTCCTAGTCTTATTGTTGCTACTGGATCTGGGCTACACGGTATTATGTTTTTTAGAAATTGTATTGCATTTTTAGTGTCAGAAGCTTTTCTTGTTGTTGTCTCGACAGCGTCACATTCAGGTAAGTTTGTAATTATTAAATTTTTGCTACGTTTTTGACGCTCATGTATTTCAAATATAATCTCTTCCTGGTTTGAAGCTTGCTCGAAGTTATTTATGTGGAGCGGTAGGTCTTTTAATTTAGTCTCAATACCATTAAGTCGTATTTCGGTATCAGAGTTCTTATTTAGAAGCAAATTAACATTAGTTTTAAGCGAAGTCTGCTCCATTTTCAGTGTTTCTAGTGACAGTTTCGTTTCAGACATCTCTTGTTTAATAGACGAAATGTCGCCTGAAATTTTATTCATGAACTCTCTTTGGTTTTCAGATAAAGCAGACATCATATCCATCATCCGGGACATTTGTTTGTTTAATTCACTTAACTCATTTTTGATCAATTCATCATCGTCTTTAAATTTTCTTTTATGACGAAAAGTTACTTGCTGATCAAGGGGCTTTTCACTAGACACATTAATTTGAGGGTCACTATGCACAGAAACCATGCCACTTCCAGTAGGTGATCGCAGTACGTTCATTGTAGTTGTAACGGATAACACGGTATGCACGTCCACTCGGTAAGACGGTCGGCGCGCGAGTCCCAAAAATTTACCAGTCTAAGCTACATTAGTGCTTAGATAATAAGCTGTAATACTTATGTTGTGGTTTGAAAAATTCTTTCGGTGTTAGATAGCTCATTTATCGAGGAAGGCTAGGCTATAATTAATCATTACGCTACGACCAATTAAATAGCAGTGGAGCCACGGGGGTGAAACCGCGCGGAGCAGCTAGTAGTAGATAAAACAGCAACATATAAAAAAAATCATGTCATTCAAATTTAGTTATCAATCGCAAAAGTCGAGTCCTTACAATTGAATTCTAATTGTCTGGATAACAAAAAAATAAACCTTGGACCATCAAAAGATTGTATTGTGATATATATATAACAATTGGTTTGGTCATGTGCGTCAGTTGGTGACCATATGTGACCATAATATGTAGTTACGACCTTGAAAGAACACTTAGATTTATAGTACTTCCATGTTGGAGTGAAGTACGACAGAAGTTTTTATGTTTGTGTGGCACGATTTTAGTGTAAACGACTTCATAGATTTTATTAAATGTGTTGTTGGTTTTATCTTATATTGCGAGAGTATAGTTTATATTATTTATGTGGAAATAATTTTGATTTTTTCGTAGGTAAAATATAATTTATATCACACAGTGAACTTGATGAAAATGAGGTTTAATAATGTATTATGATGATTTTTAAACACGCTTTAAATCCGTTATATCCCCTATTTAGTATTTACTACACTTTACCTGAGCGCTGAGACAAACGTCAAAACGAAAAGGAATAGAATTCGCTAGCGATACTAATTGTCATAAGCGTATGATATTTCGCTAAGGATTTGTTCACCCTACCAACGACGAAGACGACCACAAACATAATTTTCATCCAGTCGCAATTTAACAAAATTCTGTAAAACACACTTAAAAATAAAATATTAAAATTTCCTGTCGTTCAGGTGATTGGATTTTTTTTTGCGAATAATGAATGAAAACATAGATTTTTCGTAGAAACGGTGGCTCCTAGAAAAAAAGTACCTATTGGAAGTTTTTTATAGATAATTTTATGATCTACAATTTTGGTCCCAGGTGATTCTATGATTAACTTATCGTCTCGGCGAAAAACGCAAAAAACCTATTTTTTTATTAATTGACCTCGAAATTTTTTTCTTTCCGAGTACCAATATGACGGGAAATTTTAATATTTTATTTTGAACGAATTTTGTCTGGATGGGAATTTTGGTCGTTGTCGTCGTCGTCGTTGGTAGTGTGACCGAACCATTACTAAAATGTCATGAGCTTATGTCAATAATTAGCGATAGCAGTTTCTATTTCTTAGCGTTTATTCTATTCTCTGCCATTAGTCTCGACCTACAGCTGATAGATGAAACTTTTTACGGAAGACACCAATTGTGACTAATAGGCTTCACTTGTCTTTTATCACGGGCTTTTGTATCAATTTTTCAAATTATGTTTAGTTACATTTTTAGCTTCACAGTTCCTGACAAACTATGTTATTTATAAGCTTACAACGACATCTATTATCGAACCCGAGAAACATTTATAGATTTATACATACATATGTATTAAAGTGTATAAAATACATGATTTTTTTATTCATTTTTTTCTATAATACTTAAAAGCTAAAACACTGTGAAGCCTGACTTAATTTTATCAATTAATATCGCTTTCTATATTGTTACTCATAAATGATTTTATTTCCTAGTAAAGCTCAATTTAACAGCTGTGGTGATTAGTACATCTGGTAAATTACGCTAAACGATGCTTTAAAATTAGCGCAATTGACTATACATAGTCTTCATTCGGGTCTACCGTCTATGTGATCCTATTTCTAAAAAATATATTATGTAGAAATCGGCTAAATTTAATTGTTTTAATTCAATAGGGATAGACTATAATACCTTCTATTTCTGATAGCTAAATGAAACATTCAATTGAGCGTTGGACCACTAAAAATATCAGCTATGAAAAACAACGGCTTATACCTACACCGTATTAATATTATCAATTGGATTTATTTACTTTGGTTTACACATCCAATTCCCACTTATCTCTAAAATGATTACATACCTACCTCGAGATTTTTCGGAGCTTCTCTGATATTTTAGTTGGTCATATATGGAGAAAGCTTCTAATTTCGCTAAAAGAATCAGTATCACACCGAAATAATTTTTACAGTGTTACCTTGAAATAATTCACATATAACAAAAATTCTGTGATTTCAGCGAGGAAAATAAAATGAAAGCCCGAAATGAATCTTATAAAAGCTCCAATTCGTTCGTGACCACAAGTAATAAGATAACATCAAACAAAATATTCGCCAATTTACCATAAAACCGAAATTGTGTGAATTCTCAATAACACTTTCTATATAAAAATATAGCGGAAACTCAATACGCTTTTAGTAAAACAAACATTGATGGTTGTTCCACATTGGCTCGATTAAATAAACAACTCGGAATAATTTCCGTGTAAATAGAGAGTATTTCGCAATTTTAATCTGATATGGAAGCTTCGTGTTTGTAGTAATAATATTTGTATGAAGTAATCTTAGTTTTAAATATACGAAAGATACCTTCTGTAATTTAATATTACAATTTACACCCAAATTAGTGATAATTAGTTCTTACCGTTTTTTTATTAATCAACATTAAAGTTACGTAAATCTGGTTGGGTCAGTTGTAAAGTACAGATATTGTAGATTATTTTTCTAAATCTTCAATTTTTCAAATCAATTTCATTCGATTAAAATTTCTATTAAATACTGCTTAATCCAATGATATTATATATAGAAACAAGAGGGCTTAATCATGATAATACGATAAAGTTATTGCACGAAGTTTGATCAACTCGAGCTTTCTAATTTTTTTTTTATAAAACTTTATATTTACATAAACTTTAAACAAAATAAACCACATGTGTCATAACCTTTACAGTTTACACTGTGTCATAACTTATGGAAGTACATACGATTTTCTAGGACCACCTACGGAAGTTTCTATCATTATTTCTACACTAAAGTAGACTACACTATTATGTATTATTTGACTAAATGTTGTTTTCTATTTTAAAACGGTGACAAATGTATTACGTAACTGTCGTTAAAACTGTACTTGCAATTTTGTTTTAAAGAAGAAAATAGTTGGTTGTACCTACTTTATTAAAATAATTGTTTGTTCATGTTTTTGATAATTTGCGCAATATTTTATAATGCATAAAATGAGACAGTTATCATTAAAATGCTGCTGCGACTAAAAATAATATAATTTGAAACTAAAATCAACTAAAATTTGGCATTCTTAGCTTCGAAATGGCAATAGGTTAATATAATATATGAGGCTTATCTATATCGAATCTTCAAGACGATATCCAGCAAAGATAGATCAGGAACATCTCGACTGACAAGATTGGCGATTGCAAAACCGCACTCAAATCGGTTTAGGTACTCATAAACAAAGATAAATACTTATTACACATATATTATATATACCTTTTTTATATATCTACTTATTATCCAACATTGTATTACCATACTTTTATAATTGAAGGGTATGAAAACTGAAAAAAAATTGACTGATTATAAGACCTACCCCGACATACACAAAATTTCATAAGTCGATGCAGCGGTTTCGGACGAGTTTGGCAACAAACACCGCCAACAACAAATATTTCATAAAGGTACCTTAGATATCAGATAAATAATTTCTTATAATAATATATCGTTTTTGTATAGGTAATGAGATCTTTAAAATTTTAAGGGACGGAAAGTGTACATATATATGTCGTGGCCATATCGTAGATTTGCTCATTTCATGAAATGGCCAATTTAGTTTGGCCAGATCGTTAAATCGTCAACGTTTCACGATTTGGTCATCCACATTTGGCCAGATCGTCGATCTGGCCAAACGTGGATGGCCATTTCACGAAATGCGACCATTTTTGTTTCTTTTTTAAAAAGCGATTCGCTTCTGGCACTCGCCGGCCGCTGCCGCGGCACGCTCGCTTTGCTCGCTCGGCTCGTGCGTTGTTTATTAAAGTCTAACCTAACCTAACCTAACTGTTTTCTATTGAAAAAACCATTCGCTTCTGGTATTCGCCGGCGCTACCGCGGCACTAACTTAAATGACAATAAACAAGTTCTTAAAATATTCTGAATTTTTTAATGTTTTATGGACTCTCTAAGATATTTTATACGATCTGGCCAAATGTCGATGACCAAATCGTGAAACGTTGACGATTTAACGATCTGATCAAACTATGTTGGCCATTTCATGAAATGAGCAAATCTACGATATGGCCACGACATATACATATTTAATCCAACCGTATAAAAGCATCAAAACCCACTTTAATTTATACATAAAATTACTGTACATTTATGAAAAGTCGCATAAAAGTACTTGAAACATGTGTTAACCAACATTAATTAAAAATGTCGAGTCAGCACGACTTTTGAATGCTCTCCGCGTATGAATAATAATAAACTAGATTTTATAGTAGGAAATAAATAGGTTTAAATGTTTCCGTACTGAATATATAATTTATCGAAAGTTCTATAAACCGTGTTTATTGCTTGCCTTTAGGTTAATGCAAGTAAATAGCAAGTAATTGCTTCTTCGTGTTGAGATTTGAGACAGAGTATTGAATGCAAACTACCCTCATTAAAAGCTTTTACATTAATGCTATCGATATATCGGTGAAAATTGGCCAAATAATAACTAATATATAAATACTACATTTATGAGGTCACTATTTTATTTATATCGTACCTACATATTTTATTCTATTAATGAAATGTAAACTTAGCAAAAAAACAACTTTGCAATTCAAAAATCTGATGAAACTTATTTACAAAATGTATTTGAATATCCAAAAGCATGTATATAAAATGTATAATAAATACAATTTACACTATGTATCGTCATTAGAGTATATATTCTATGGTATCGTTGCTTAGACGATATATGTATATCGGTTGCGCGGGCGCATTAATCTTGCAACTCGTTCCGAACTCGACTCGATTGAAAGTGATTCATTTCTCTCGTCTCGATATCGCCATATCAATGTTTTTCTTATCTATTGCAATTCTGATTATGGGTATGCGGTTTCTAAGTTATTTTCTTTTACTTTTTATCGTTATAATCTTGTTATGTTGCTTTTGTTTTTGCTGAAAAAAGTATTTAAAAATGTAGACGCGTAAATATATTAAAACTATGTTTCTTTTTATTGAAAACCTTTCTTTATATTAATCAATGAATACTTGAGAAGTGATTACATATTTTGAAATAATATGATTTTTATTGATTATATAATATATTACTGAAATAAAATATCATAAAAAACGTTTTGATATTACAGCTCTCTATCAACTATGCAAGCATTTACTTTACTTTTCATTTAACAATATTATATAATCAATAATAAATTAGGTATAATCATTATAGTAAGAACTTGTTTAAACTAAAGGTCGTTGACATTTCTAATGATAAGACTAAGAAAACACAAACAAACGCGGGTTCCGTATGTTTTGTACTATTTAAAGAGAGATTAGAATGAATGTACAACGGCTTTTTTTTAACTTCTACTGTTATTTCGTAAATACTAACTAATCTATATCTATATAATTATATACTTAAATATTAATTACTTGGTATTATTGAAGAATTTGTTTAACGAACTTAATCTTAGACACAGGAAAAGTTCTAATAGAAAAATTATTTCTGTTGAATAGTCCCCGAATAGTAAAGACCCCGCTGTATTCCTTTCTATAGATTCGGGACAAGGTTTTTAAATCATCAGACTCATTGGATTCAGCCAGAAATAGACATCAATCTTTCCGTATATTACTTCCATAATAGATTTGATAATTAAATTATCACGTGTCGTATAAGTGAACACCCACATCAATTACTTTCTAATCCTATAAATAAACTTTTTTCCTTCATTAAATATTGTTTTGCGTTTGGTCATAAAGGCTTATAGCCCTAATTTCCTAAGGCATGCTTTGTCATATTTTTCAATATATTTTGAATTTGCGTTTCGCATATTATTTCACTAACACATAGCACATATAATATAGGTAATAGATATAAAAGTACATAATATATTTAAATACGGAATTGCCTAACCGACAAATTCGACAATAATCTAATTAATCGGGCATGCGTGAAAACATCTAGTTACGTGCAAATGCGCGCAAGGGGAGAAATGTTTTCTATTTCGGGCACATTTTCAGTTTCAGCCAGCGTCCCGCGGGCGGCGCGCATGTCGCCATCTTACCCGCCATTTTAAAAACCGCGAATTATTGACATTTTTGTTTTTTTTTTAATTCCCGCGACAAGAGGCAAGGATGCCGGAACATACAGCCAACTCCGTATCCGGGATTAACATTAAGGTATTTTAGTGTTACCATTTTTGCGTTTTTCTCGAGCACTACACAACAATGATGCGGCGTTCCATTGTTATTTTTAAGTAAATATTTGCATTGTTGGTGTGTTAGCCATTCTATGCTTTTAATTCGTTCGTTATAAGTTTTTCAGGTAATAAATGTGCACCTATAGAGTGGTAATAAGGAAATAAGTCCATTTCCTAATAGTGAACGCAAATTCATTGCTAAAGTATTTTTAAAACATGCAAATTATAATAACGATAGTGCAAACTAGAAACGCATTAATAATAATTTAAATAAAGTCGTGACTGCAGTCATGGGTGCCATGACTTTTATGGATAGCCGATAAATAGTAGTTTATAAACATAGTTTTGTTTATCTTAGTTCAATCTTCTGTTAAAACATAATAAACTATATTTCAGAAAGGAAGAAAGTGTATAAAGACATCGTTACACATATATTATTTCAATAATTATAGTAACAATCTATACCTACTTAAAACGGATGTCATCCTGTCTTGCAGTCACGGATTGGAAAACGTGCGCAAAATTTTCAAAATTATATTTTGTACTGTTGCCAATATTTTCGGAGAAATTCAACGTTCAAGAGACATTGACGCATAATGCATTTAATGTAAACAAACTAATTTTGTACTAGCATCTGCCCGCGGGATTACTCGCTCTAAATGTTATTATAGAACCTCCAATCTTTGTAGATATCTACATATATCAACTACACACACTACAATCAGAGTGTATATTTGATGCAAAATAGCATAATTTCAATCTTTCATCTTTTTCTATAGGTACTAAATTTCATTAAAATTCGTTCAGGTGTTCAGGCGTTATTAAGTATTTAGTAATCTATGCTCTCACAGCTACTTTCACGTTTTTAATATTGAAATGTATCAGAATAAATAGGTAAGAGTACAAAACCGGGTATTGAGAGAGATGCCTTGAAGAGTCACGTCAAGTTTTAAACCAACCTAACTTTTTTTTCCCTCAGAAAGACTGCTTTGTATTGTAAATCGATATACAAATAGAAATTAGAAATAAATATTTGTGTAGCAAAAAATTCGTTCCGATCTTTAGTCACTTTCTGGGAATAAATTGTCTAATATAAGTTACAGATAAGTTTTTTGCAGAATCCAATTTTGTCCGCTTTAGATACAATTTTTAAATTCTTTCCGCTGTGAAAGAGTTAAATTTGTATTTGAAAACCAACTTCAGATTCTAGTTTAGATTTTTTTATGGATTTCAATAACAATTTAGCCTTTCTGAATTTTATTTATGTCTGTCCTTCAGCCATTAAAATATTCACTACATTAATATCTACTACCAATTTGTAAGATTATGAACTACCTTCTATCAGTTGTTAATAATGTACAACAGCATTAACAATTGTCCATCCGTTTCAGAGCTCCCAGAACCGACTGCTCATCAAGAATGGTCGGGTCGTCAACGACGATGGGATGGAAGACGCTGATGTTTACATCGAAGATGGTATTATCAAGTAAGTTAAAGATAAAATTATAATTCAGGTTTTGACACTAGGATTCCTCTGACCTGAAATGGTTTTAATGTTTTAAAGTTGCGTAATGTTGACTGCTCAAAACAAAATGTAGTGATAGCTGTATAATAATAAACTAATAAATCACTACATAGTATAAAACAAAGTCGCTTTCTCTGTCCCTTTGTCCCTTTGTATGCTTAAATCTTTAAAACTACGCAACGGATTTTGATGCGGTATTTTTTAATAGATAGAGTGATTCAAGAGGAAGGTTTTAGTATATAATTTATTAGGTTTTAGACAAAGCGGGCGAAGCCGCGGGCGGTAAGCTAGTAAAATATACTTTAAGACTAGAAAACTTCTTGAAATTCAACCGTAATCAGGAAACACATTATCAGGAAGGACTAGTACTGTAGATTTTGGAACTAATTATCCAATGAATTAACGTACTTTAGACTCAGAATTTATAATAAGTTCAAATAAATGCAACAATTTTTCTAAATAATAATAAAATGAAAATTTACCACTAAGCAGTAAGCATTATATTTGCTTCTATTAATAGGTAGGTATATATGTTTTATTTTGTTATTATTGAATTACTTTTTGATGTTTATTCACACGCTTGATAAAATTTAAATTTAAAAGTAAGCGATCAATTTGAACTGCATAAATATTTCCCTAATATAGAAAACATAAAACAAGTCAAGTAGGTACAACTTCTGCAAAAGATGAAAAGCTAAGAAAAAGTATCGAGAGAGTCTTGACTCTTGATATTGAAATAAAAGCCAAGTTTCCATTTCTCTTCGTAAAATACCGCTATAGTATTGCACATTTCTACGGCCCTTAGGGTTGCCACTTGCAAGACGCAACTATATATTTATGTCGAGTAATTACTAACCTAATACCTATGTGTAATTATGTACTGTGTAGTACGTTTGTTTTGTTTGTATTATTTATTTAGACGCATCATCGACAATTGAGTTAACCCTGCATGTAAAATGTTACAATTATTTACGTAAAGGTACATAAAAGTATTCCATTTATGTACCACTATAATAACGATAGTATTTTCCCGCACAGGCGTTTTCATTAAGTAAATCATATCGAAAAAAAAATATTTAATTTAACACGTTGTGACAACCCTTACCATAGACAATATCCTTTTCAACCGACCCTACACTGATTGAACTATTATTATTTATATTGAACTATTATGTACTGAATAGAGTATCCGCTTACATTGTAAATGTCAATGTCAGACTAAGGTCTAAAAACAGACATAAATAGTACCAATATTTGAAACTTTAGGTACATTACATATATTTTCCCAAGAACATTTTCCCCTATGAAAAGTTACGAATTAATTTTTGATGAGAGAAGTGAAGCCGCTAGGCGTAAATAGTTTAGCACTTTCTTCCCGCATAAGTTCGTACTTCGTACAGTTTGCGAGGTAAGTTTTTGTATAGTTACCAAAAAAAATAATTGAACCCATGACTTTATTGTGTGAAATGTTTATTATGTGGTCCTTATCTGTCACCAAGCTGTCACCATTGATAGAAGTTATGTTTTTAACTAGGATCATATCTTCGTATTCTTCATACTAACATTTAAATCATCAAGCAGAAGGCAGGACATCTAATTTCAGATCAAAGTTGGATTAATCGATGTAGGAACATAGCATGAAAAATATGAAAATTAGATCTTTTTTACGCATTGCTTTTCTTTAGAAAATAATGTCACTCCTGATAGAAGTTTTAATATGTAGGTATGTAGTACCTACGATCTTCGGATTAAACCTTCCTATTCATCATTTCACTATTTGAGTAAAATCCCAATTTAAATCATTTATGATAGACGGGTATAAACGGTAGTCTGCCAAGTTTCTAGATTTAAGCTTTGTTTATTTTGCTATTAATAAATGCAAGCGGTAGTTGACTCCATATGTATTCTTTCTTCACTTCAAACGAATGGCTATTTTAATTTGGTGGTATTAATAACTATCATTTATTTGACTGCTTTTTTCGATGTTAACGTTTCAGACGTTTCATTTAATTTGTGACAAAAACTATTGAATATAATAGACAGTAGACCACCCAGTTTTATGAATTTAGTGAATAAAAGGGCAGATTATAGTATACTTTTAAAATAATGCGTGATGTTGATTTAATTTTAAAATATTTTCATAATTTCTATGCATATTTTAATAGAGTTCTTTTCAAGGTAAAAAATAAATTAATTTTTTTTTTTGCGTAATAAACTGTATTGAAATATGCCACTGATAAAATGTCTCTAATTTTTAAACCTCAAGAACAGTGCAGCTTTTTAATAGTGGAATATTTCTATGGATTTATCTTTCATATACAAAAAACATAATATCTACCCACTATAGAATAGTTTCTATGTCAAAACCGGTACCACAGACTACATAAACAAACACTTTCCCAATAAATGGTAAAAGTAACGCAACGCATTGTTGCACTTTCATTGCGTTTTTTCATAGATCAATTAATTATACATTCAGTACACGCGACGCAACGGTAATTGTACAGTTATTTTTGCTCGGTGATGTAATAATAGTTCCTATTGTCTTTTGTTTGCCGTTTTCCTTCCGTTTATCTGATCGTGGTTATAGTGGTACCTAATTTGGAAATAACCGTTTTTGGATGTTGAAGTTCGTGTTAATATATAGGGATTTAATTTTATATCTTATAGTTGAGTAGGTACTAACATATTGATGTCAAAATACAAAAAATAGTAAAGATTTTAGTAGTAATAGGAATTAAGTACCGTAGGTACCGTACTACTTATGTTTTTTTGTGTTCTTGTCGATGTCTAAAATAACTACCTAGGTACTATACGATCTATTTATGTATAAGAGTATCTTGTTTCTACATTTTTATCCCCAGCCAAGCCGAAAAACCCAGCTAGTGAAATAAAATGGAAATTTAGAAGCTTCATAATAAATTATTATAAATAATATAACACGCACAAAAACAGTGCGAAAACAATAGTTTTTAATGTTTTCTACACGCACTATAACACACGTCAATTAGTCATACATATTACATAGGTCATTCGTATTAATTAGTTAGAAGCAGGTGGGGTCCTGACAATCCTCTTTCGTTACAAATGGACCGTTAGAAATGAAGGTTGTTTTGTGTGTTTGTTCGTCTGTCATCTAGGAATGGATATACAGTTATGAATATAATGTATATTGGAATTATTGGCATTGAAGATTTTTATAAGCACGGTAACTTCATTTAATTTTTTGACATCCCTGCAATAATATTTTGGCAGTTCCGTTCTTTTACTCATATCGAAAACCTAATAATTTAGGGCCGATTTTTCAATGCTTGGATAAAACTTATTCGTCGAATAATGTATAAAACTACCATTTTAAAATCGTATTCTAATTGCCCGTATTTGACAGTTTACGTGACATTTTAATATTATCGTGTAATACTTTATTGGACGGATAAGTTTTATCCAAGCATTGAAAAATCGACCCTTAATGTATCAATAATATTTAGAAATAGGACTCACGACAAACAACGAAATCTATTAAAAAATAAATTAAAAAAAAACAATGAAATGTGAAACGTTCACATTTAACTCACAATTTTCAGGCTTAATTAGGAGCACTAGAAAATTCTGTCTCAGTATAAATGAATTCTTTTAATTTTTCAAAAAATTCGCACGTTAATAACGGAGCCCTCTTTATTATTCGCTGTGACCCCAACTGACGGTAGGGTGGCCATATTTGAAGGTTAAAAACGTTTTTATATTGAATATTTCCTGTGTTGACGGAATTAAAAAAATATGTGTGTTTACATGTAATGGTGATATCTAATAGTAATTATTTGACTTAAAGATTTACACTTATGTTGTAAGTTTTATATGTAATTTTTTATTATATTTTACTAATGTTATACGACTTTTTATATTTAGATTCTAGATAGAATGAAAACCAAACAATTGTCAATCTTGAGGTAGTAATGTGTGTAAACACATGTCGGATATGGTGATCTTTGATTCAATATAACCCTTTTAGTCTATATTGAGTAATTCTATGAAATCACACTTAAGTAAGTATATATAATATTGGTAATACTTAAGTGACTATTTTATAAATAAATCAATGTTCATAAAGAATCAGTTTTCGAAATCGTATACGCATTTTTAAGCTTATCCCTTATAAACTCAACACTAATAAACTGTTTTTATTCCCAAAAGTTCCAAATAAAATATAAAACATGGTAACACTAGTGTGAATTTAGTCTAGGTAGGGCAATCTAGGTGACTAACGAGCAGAACGTAAGCCTATTTAGACCAGTACCTAGCTCCCTCTAGACCTTGTTTATATCAAGATATATGATTAATGACTTATGTTGTATATGTGACTAGTGGAAAAGTTTATAAATATGTACGTTAATACCTACCTAAAATCTGTAACTAATTCGGTAATTTTTAATACATTTCTACGTTTATAAATTAATGAAACTGTCGAAGTTTTCTACTAGATTTAGGTACCTTGAACAAAATAATATTATAATGTTGTTCAAAAAATAGCTACATATTTTAAATTTTCAAATCGTAAAAAAAATATTATTAGAATTTAATGTTTTTTTGTTTCCACAATGTTTATAATTTGTTTCCACAATTCTCGTATTAAGAATACTTTTTAACGGAATAATACGGAAAATATAGTGCTCGAATCACAGCGAGTAATGAAGAAATTAATTAAAAACAAATTACATATTCATGAACAAGATATGAATAACCATTTTGGATTCATTCGACAATTTTAATCCATTTACATATTCATTACGTAATTGCCTTGTCTGAATGTCAATCACGAATGAGCTAAGACCGAGTTGGAATAAAAAAAACATTAAAAATACTTGCATTTATCCTCGTTGCGGGAATCAAAAAATTTAACATTAATTTTTCTAAAATATTTTTTTGAAACTACTCTAGGTATGTACAATTTTATGTGTTTTTATTATCTAAAATATTACTTAGGGCCGATTTTTCAATGCTTGGATAAAACTTATCCGTCCAATAAAGTATTACACGATAATATTAAAATGTCACGTAAATTGTCAAATACGGGCAATTAGAATACGTTTTTAAAATGGTAGTTTTATACATTATTCGACGAATAACTTTTATCCAAGCATTGAAAAATCGGCCCTTATACAAATTTATTTATCCGATTCATTGTAAGAGACCTATATAATATGTATCTTAAGGTATTTAGGTATATACCTCGATGCCTACCACTAAAGTTACACTAAAGTTTCGCATCATAAATTATAATAATGGTTGTCGTTCTTTATGTTAAATTAGATATAATGAGCAAAAGCGAGCGAGCGAAGCAAATGCTATTATAGCGAATAGCGGTACGCCGCGGCCGTACGGGCTTTCAATGCTTTTCTTTTTCTAATACGCTATTTTAAATCCACAATGGCATAGTGGTAAGTGGCCTTGAATATTGAGTGAGGATTGCGAGTTCGATTCCCAGTATATGTGGATGATGCAAAATGTGTTTTTCTGATATGCATTGCCTCATTTATTTCATATCCATTGCCTTCAAAGTATAATATACCTAAAAGGAAATATCTAATTGCGGCGTTTAGTCAAATTGAAGCAATATTAAATATTAAACTCTATTAGAGACATAACTGTTGTAGGTAAAAATCACAAAAATCAAAATTGAAAAATTAAAAACACAACGAGATCAACACAAACATGAAGACACATCTAAAATTATCCACAATTACGTAAACGATATAAACGCATCTTATTTCATTCCAAAAAAAAAAATGGCGATTACATCAATCGATGCGAGGGACAGATTAACATCACGTATTCATAAATAATGAATCATAAAAAGTGCATAAAACTTCAGAAAACTACGTATAACGGTGCATTTATATCAAACGAACATAGAGTTAGAGCAAGAGCATTCTTTCGTGATCTTTAAGTGTAAACGAAAACTCGTATTCATTGTTGTTCAATATTAGAACATTGCATAGAATATTTTCGAACGCACTAAGAACAACGAAAGAATGCTCTACAGTCTACGCCTTTTTATACTAAAAGAATTTGACATAGTGGGGTTAGAATGAGAATTCGCTCGTCTGATGTAAATGCACCTGATACAAAGGCTTGATTCTCTCCGTTTTGCTAACAATGGAGGTCAAGCACCTGTTCCAATTACGTCTTCATTGTTAGGGTTGGTGGAAAGTGCGTTTTTTGTGAAAATTCACATATTAACTTGCGTGAGTAATATAATATTCTACATGACTTGTTACGACTTAATTGTTATTGTTTTGATGTACCTACTATAGCTGTTGTTGTATGAAGTTTTGTTATTGTCTTTTAATAAGTGGTGTTTTAGCATAATCAAGCTAGGTACGCTACAAGATTGTATTTTTAAAACGCATGTATTAACTTTTCCTGTATGTTTGTATGTTTCTTCAGAGTTTAGACCTACTTTGAAAGGACAGATTTAATTCAAACACACTATTTGTATAAGCTTTTTAATTTTTTTAATATTATTACAGTTTGCTGTCTAGTTTTACAAGGATAAATATTATAATCAATAAAACCTTAAAGTAATACTAAATCTAAATCATAAACTAGAAGCTAAACAAACATCTATCAAACTGCTCTGATTTCGATATTTTCCTATCACGGTAATTCAGTAATAATTTAACATCATTATCACGCGTTACACTCATTCAACACAAATAAAAATATAGTTATTATTACCAACAATGGAGTAAACATAATTTATATGACAAGCACCGTTTGATGGATGACTAAGTTATTGTAGTGTTAACTACCAACCCAATAACATGAGCAATTTAAAAGCAATTTATATAGCAATTTAAATTTATAATATGTAGTAAATATTATTGTTTCCTTTATTTC
Source organism: Colias nastes (assembly GCA_907164665.1). Taxonomy (NCBI): domain Eukaryota; kingdom Metazoa; phylum Arthropoda; class Insecta; order Lepidoptera; family Pieridae; genus Colias; species Colias nastes. The sequence goes on along the minus strand of CAJQZM010029109.1, from coordinate 11,520 downwards.
TATACTTGGTAGTTGTGGTCTATTTTTCACTTGTCTTCTATTAAATTAAACGAGATGAATGCATCGATTAGCATTTAAAAGTCGTTCCAATATGTAACGAAATATATAAGTGTACAGAAAATTAAATTTATAAAGAAGTATTGCCTCGGTAATTAAGGTAAAAATTTCCTCAGGTTAAAATTAAAAGTTCGAGACTAGGTAAGCTAGTTTTGTTTTATTTGTCAGTATGTACATCACTGCTTTCGTGAGAAAACCGGCAGCCAAGAAGTTCGACGACATATTGTGACATCTGTCAGCCCGCACGTAGCGTGGTATACCAGAAGAAACAAATATGGCCTGATAATGTTACGAATAATATGTGTAACAATGAGGCTTTTGTTTATTATAAATCAAATGTTTTTAAAGATGTTAAGTAATTTTAATTTTGTTTGATTTGAATATAATGCTTAAGTTTACAGAAACATGAAATACTTGAAATATAACATTAGGTAGATAAATGTTATTTAGTTCTATCACATAACTACTTATCCAAATAAATAACACTACCACGCAAGCGATGAACGAAGCCGCGAACAAAATAGTCTTACGAGAACATTATTATATCAAAACATATTTTTAATAGATACTTTAGGAATTGTTCAACCCTACACAAAAGTGCTAATAGTGACCTAGACATGGAAGTGACCCAGAAAATCTAATTACTTAACTGCAATAGTAACGTCTTAATATTGTTAGTTATGACCTGTTATGACTCACCTCTATTCGGACTCAAAGATTCTTTAGGGCTGTCAATTTTAGTTAATTATGTTATTTATCAAAGGTACCGAGCGTAATATTTTAATTGGAAACATTGTATTTTAATTAGGGAATATTTTTACTGACCAATTATTATACAACTAGTTATCATGTCTTCTTCTTTAGATAGAGTGATTATCGAGGAAGGTTTTAGTAAGTAACAACAATTTATTAGGTTTTGAATTTTAGATATTAGCCATTAGGCGGACGACACTGCGGGCGGAAAGCTAGTTAGTTAATAATGTCCAATATACACGTAAAGAAAATAATCCTTTTCTCTTTTATTAGACAATCATCACGTCCAATCATTCACAAACTTTCACATCGATAAGAAAACCCCTATTATCCAATTTTATTTATATCACATGCGTGATTTCTGTACTTTCGATGAAGTTATCGTGACCGAATGGTTTCCCTGCTGTCGTTTTATGAACCTACTGAGAAAGAAAAGCGTAGTTTCGTGACAACATTGAGTTTCGGTTATGTAAGCTATGGCCTATGGTTATAGTTTAAGTAATTGCTTGTAAGTGTTACTGAAATAGTTGTAGTTAAAGGAAATAATGGTATTATACTTATGGAATTGTAGAACCATTTTGAAATGGTGAAAAGCCGTTATGTATGTTAATTAGGAGGAGAAACTTACAGCTATTTATCGATCTTTTTAGGTGTAGGTGTATTTACTGTATATACAGTATACTATCACTACATAGAATGAAACAACGTTGCTTTCTCTGTCCCTGTATCCCTATTCTCTATGTCCATATGTATGCTTAAATCTACGGATTTTGATGCGGTTTTTTTTTAGTAGATTGAGTGGTTCTCGAGGAAGGTTTTATAGTACTTATATAATTTATTAGAGAAAGCGGGTGGGAAGCTATTGAACTATAATATAGACAGCGGCTTTTGTCGATCATTGGTTTTGTGAAAATTATAATCTATCAGCATAACTATTCAGCGAAATGAAACCTGTCACAGTGAACTGTGCAATTAGTATTATTTGAGGCGTGTTAGACTCGGTATAGGAATGGTTCTTTTGAAGACATAATCTTAAGAAAACTATGACTACTGTATCAGGTTAAATTATTATACAATGTCCATGTGCATTTTCCATTGAGAATATTACCGCCCGCTGGCAGGTGATCACTTCACCTGCTGTTACCCACAAACATATATACCTACATAATAAATAATAATACATAATAGCTATAAAGAGGGTCCATGAACAGGTAACTTGGTTAAAATTAACATACAACCTATAGATTATAATTATGTGGTAGAAATTTAAAATATATTTAGTTTAGAAGTATTAATTGGTATTGAATGATGCCCTTTGCAATTTAATTTTAAATTTCCTTTATGAAATTTTACTGCAATAATTGTAGCTCTTAATATAAAGGAATACAGTTAACTATTTTGTTAGGAGACAGGTCACAAGGGTCACGCAATACAATGGACGCATTTTACTTATTATTTTGCTCTTATTTATTTCTAGCGCGGTTTCACCCGCATTGCTCTGCTCCTGTTGGTCTTAGCGTGATGATATATAGCCTATAGCCTTCCTCAATAAATGGGCTATCTAAGACCGAAATAATTTTTCAAATCGGACCAGTAGTTCCTAAGATTAGCGCGTTCAAACAAACAAACTCTTCAGCTTTATAATATTAGTATAGATGCGAGGCTTTATTACAACCGAGTAAAAGGGAAAACGTAAAATTGCCTTAAATAGAGAATGAGGGCAAATAATATATTCCAGTTCTACTATTATCTACGGATTTTCCTAACAATTAGCCTTAGGTCCTGGAAATCAGAACTTTAATATTTTTTTTACTCATTAACCACCTTACTTACCAAGATTTTCACGCCATGTCGTATACTTTATTTCCCAAATCGAACCCAGTACTTCAAACTACATGAAAAGCCGGAAGATACAGTTTAATAGAGTACCTACGATGACATCGCATGTTAGTTGTTACTACGGTTGTGAGATTACGTAAATACATGACAGACATGCAATATGCTTATAATAGATTATTTATATCGTGACCTTATTATTATAGGTGGTTTATTGAATAACCTGAATTTCTTTATTTGCATGGAAAAATTAAAAGTATGGTAAAGATAAATTGTTTGTGTTCTTTAGGATTGATATGCAAATAATTATACATTAATGAGTTGAATCTGCATCAATCACCTGTTTTCCAAATTTTACGTGTAATATACAGTTTTCAGTGTGATTAGTAACGGTAGTAAGTTTATAGTGACTATTTTTTAAAGCAAATTAGCAGAGTTTAAATGTAGAGGAAGATGTATACTTTGTAGGTATAACTTTTGTAAGGTACAATTTGTACTTTTATAGAGATTACCGCCTTTAGTTGAATTTCATTCATATTATTATAAGATGTCCATACGTTCCTGTATTTATATTTCATACATATCTAATAAAGCACCCATTCATATATTTAAAAATAGCTAAAATAGAAAACTTCAGATCGCAAAAATACTATTTCCAACATCAAACAGTACGCATGCGTAAATAGACTCATGGAAAATCAATAGCAGATGAGATGCTGCGTCTCACGGCTGGGAACTGTATTTAATTTTGTTTTTGGCTTCGAGATTCAATTACCTATGTTCGGTTGAGTACTTCACACGTGGTTTTAATTATTGATTGATTGTATGAATTGTAATAACTATGAGCTGTTTATATTATCTAAGTCTGTTAATTATTTCAAGCTTTGATTGTTCAACTCTAAACTTAACATAGAATTAATAAAAGATCATATCAATATTAAGGTCTGTAGAAGGATTGAAAACTTAATAATAAGAAAAAATATCGTCGCTTTTACGAAAATACTCAAAAACTGTTGATTGCTCTACCACTCTACAATATTATCTATATTCTAAGTCTCTCTCTTTATAGCTTGAAAATAGCTAGAGAATAGCATACATTTCGACCAACAAAACCATAGGAAGAGTGTAAAATCAATAAAATCAGACTCTTCTAACAAGGAAGCGTATAACAAATTAAGAGCGCAGACTGCGCACGCGTCGCCGGAAGCAGCTAATGCTAACGCTGACATCCGCAACACACTGTATATGGGTGACAATTGTTCAATTGGTCAAGTAGTTAAGTATGTAAATAAGGGGTATGGACCGAAGTAAAAATATATTTAGGACTATGAGTTTTACCCGCGTGACTCTGCTCCTGTTGGTCTTAGCGTGATGATATATAGCCTTCCTCGATAAACGGGCTATCTAACACCGAAATAATTTTTCAAATCGGACCAGTAGTTCCTGAGATTAGCGTGTTCAAACAAACAAACTATATTAGTATAGATAATGTTACAATGCAATTTATTTCATTTTGACATAATATGTCAAAATGAAATAAATTGCTTTACTATGATATTATCATAGTAAAGCTTTTACAATTCATGGTAAGCATGGATCGTACCTATATTATTCGACTTTATTTTAAAAGCAAAAAATATATAAAACAGGTTGTAAAATCGAATACCTACCTAAAACCTAACTCGATTCATAAGCAGAAGAATGTTAAAACCGGTAAACCTTTTAAAACAAAAAGATAATATTTACCTATAAAATATATACATATATGATATAACGCCGGAAGTTTCAATATTATGTTGGGTTCAATGCCTTGTGTGTTTCTTATATCGACCATTTTGAATATTCATAGATTTTATGACAAGCGTCAATTTTATTTGTCACATAGTAATAACACTTAAAAACTTTAATTTAAAGTCCGTTAAAATTTAATGCTTTGAATTAATTATTATTTACTGCAGTACTAAGAAATCTTCAATAATTAACTAACTTTCAATTCAAAAGAGCTTCTAAATTATGTACCTACATTCCTAAGAGACGTAATTTCTCAAAATAATCTATTTACTCCTGTATATTTTATAATGTATGAAGTAGCGTTCCATCTTTCAACTAGTTATTATAATATAATATTCTGTCCACATCCATCCAAACTACAGTCCAGGCGTGTGACGTGTCTAATAATAATCAAAATTCTTATTTATAAACTAAACTCTACTATACTCAAAGAGTCAAACTAAAATCTAATACACATCTAGAAAGCTTTAAAAATATGCCCTTATTACTATCTATCAATCATTCCAATTTATAAACTGTCATTAACTTTAATTATCCCCTAAACTATTAGAGCAATAATGTCTTCAAAAATAAATCAAAATGGTGACTCATCGTATTTCTATTGGAATGAAAAAATAGACAATCATAAATCTTCATATACTTTCTTTAATGACAGAGTATTATGATAGAAATTTATTTAAACTAGTATCTATTTATGAGCTTAATAAAAATTAAACTTGATTGATGGAAGTTAAAAGATATTAAGATATGTGTTCAAATATTCTATAACTAGCTTACCGCCCGCGGCTTCGCCCGCTTTGTCTAAAATCTAATAAATTATATACTAAAACCTTCCTCTTGAATCACTCTATCTTTTAAAAAAAACCGCATCAAAATCTGTTGCGTAGTTTTAAAGATTTAAGCATACAAAGGGACATAGGGACAGAGAAAGCGACTTTGTTTTATACTATGTAGTGATAGTATGGCAAAATTGCCGACTGTAAAAAAACGAAGTTTCTCAATTCGTAGCGTATTTTTAATGATGTAGAAAAGAAGTAAGCTTTTAGCTTAGAGATTTTACATAAAAAATAATTAATGCATAAACAATCTATTTTCGAATTAGATACTATTTGTCACAGTTAAGCAAAAACTACAAAGCTTTTCTAACATAGGTATATTATTAGGGTAGAGTGCTTTTTGTAAGTTTTTATGTTCCAATTTATAGTTCCGAGTGTTGTCCCCTAAATGTTTTTATTACTCGAAAATCTTATTCCCGCATTATTTAATAAGGTCAATGGATTCCGTTAACCTATTATTTAATGTATCATACAATTGACTAAATTGTATTGCTTTGTTTGTTAAATAAATCACGCCTAATGCCTAAATAAGAGAGTGGCCAGCAGGAGTTTTTATGACCCTTTAAAAATGATTAACAGAGGCGTTTCGAATTTGTTCCTTTATTATATTTTCTATTACAAAAATATTTAGGAAACAAAGATAATTCAAATTAAACATTACAATTAAAATTAAACTATCTTGGATTCGTTTAAAACGATAGAAAGGAGCTTTGCTTTGCAAGACATGAATTAATAAGAAACTTTTCATACCAAATTCAGGAAATCAGAATAGAAAATTTCCACTAGATGGCGCTACGTGTGTTTTGTACAGATGTAAGTCGCACTAGCAAAGTTTTTTTAAAAGTGCATAAGTAAAATTGATATCTCGTTTTTCGTTAGTTGTACGTTGCTCAAATTGGGAAACAAGATTTATCTTGAAAGGGTTTAGGCGGGCCAAAAGTCCTACCTAGACCTATATATTATCAACTAGAGGTCCGCCCCGGCTTCGCCCGTGGTACATATTTCGCAATAAAAGGTAGCCTATGTCCTTTCTCGGGTATCAAAATATCTCCATACCAAATTTCATGCAAATTGGTTCAGTAGTTTAGGCGTGATTGAGTAACAGACAGACAGACAGAGTTACTTTCGCATTTATAATATTAGTATGGATTATTATCATTATTATCATTACAATTAATTACAATAACATTTTGTTAAATCAATAATCAATATAAATAATAAATACGTAACTACGTAATTATAAAATACTTTTGTAACTTGTAAATACGTTTATATTTAATAAAAGCTCAAAAAATAATTCATAGTAGGTATAGTAGTTTTAGACTACCACATTACAGGAATGAAAACTTACATGAAAATCTTATTATTTTTACTGAATTTGTATGTTTGTAAATATTTTTAGATACCGTTTCGATTATGAAAGTTATTTCAGCAGAAAAGTACACAATTCTGCAATGACAGGATTCTTTTTAATCCCACGTCAACCCGAGTAAAGCAGAGGCAAACGAATAGCTGATTTATAAAACAAACAGTAACTAATAGCATCCCATTTTATATACTTATTGTAACTTATAAGGCTATGTAATTATCATGAGATTTACTGATGCTGACTAGAATATTAAAGACAAGGAAAAATCTATTGTTATAGCATTACAATAAAATACATAACGTTAATATCGATATATGTATAATTAATCTTTTCGACAGGTACCTACTCTACTCATAGTATAAAATATTTATTCTTTTTTCCTATTTATTTTTTAATAAACATATCCAGAATAAATTAAAGAGACAAACAGAATGTTAGCAATAAGACCAAATTAAGAATTTGGACTTATTGATAATATTCTATTGTTTACTTATTTACGTTCGTTTATACGGCAGACAGCAGACAAATTGAGATCTAATGATCTCAACATTATCAATATTAACATTTATCCTATATCATATAAATAACATCAACTTCTTTCCAGACAAGTGGGTCGCAACCTCATCATCCCAGGAGGCACTCGAACCATCGACGCCACAGGCAAACTGGTGATGCCTGGTGGTATCGATCCCCACACCCACTTTGAGCTCGAAATGATGGGCGCGAAGACGGCTGATGATTTCTACAAGGGAACCAGAGCGGCGGTAGCCGGTGGTACTACCACTGTCAGTAAGTGTCGATTTTTCTTATTATCTTTTTAATAATTTTGTTCATGTTTAACAGGTTATCCTAATCCAATTAGAGACAAATCCAACAGTGATTAAAATCTGTTCGGTAGTTCTTTAGTTATAAGTGATGAGACTACCCGACTTTTTTAAAATATGTACGCACTAATACTTTTTCTTGAAGTACTGGAACGCTTTAAGAAATGAGCTTGTATTTGAAAAATGAAAATGAAAAATATATTTATTTAAAAACCATATGTTTTACACAGTTACATTTGTATTTATGTTGCACGTTTTACATACATTTGGCTTTATCTAGGTTTATAATAAAGGTTTACCAATAGTACCCACACTAGGCAAGCCTGTATCGTGGGCACTGAGACGATTTTACAAAAAATTGGGTGTCCTCGGTATAATCAACGCTGATAACAACACGTTCAAATGCATTCCATGACTTTAATGCAAAAAGATTGAAAAGATTTAAAGTACTTGTAACCTGTTTTTGGTGCCCTACTTCACAGATTAACGTCAGGTGGCCCCTTTTTCATTACTGACATTAAAAATGAAACCAAAATAAATGATACTCATAAAATCATGCTTAATAGGCATTCCTATAGTTTTTCTTTAACAACCCCCAATAATTAATAACGTAAAATACAATCTCAAAAACAACGATAGAATCTTTTATTTGCTCTGGTAACATTAATCTTTATTATTAGTTATTATTTACTACCATATTCACTTGAACTATACTTTGCGAAAACTATTAACTTATTATTATACCATTCTTTTTCAGTTGACTTCGTTCTACCTCAAAAGGGACAGTCTCTTATAGAAGCATATAACAATTGGAGACAAAAAGCTGACAACAAGGTTAGTTTTATAATCCATGATTTTACATAGTAGTTAATAGTAATATTATATTTTTTTTTTAATGTAGGGTACCAGGATGTCATATAAAACCGACCTCTTAACATTTATAGTATGCATAAGAATTATATTTTGTCAAATTGTGGTTCTGATGGTAGTTCTAAACATCATGTATAAGGGTAGCCATAAAAATATTTCTAAAACTTCACTCACTTGCTTTAATCAAATAAATCATTAATGAACGTCAGGTGAAAAGTATAGCATTAGATATAATAGTTATTATTATCTGGGTTGCCTATTTGTTTCTGAGATTAGCTTGTTCAAACAGAATATGTATCAACTTAATTATATTTTGATTTGATTTTGAAGAATTTGTTGTTTTAAATGTGTATTATTTAAGGTGTATATCTGTATCTTTTTTAATATGTTTCCAGGTATGCTGCGACTACGCCCTCCACGTGGGAGTGACCTGGTGGTCACCATCCGTCAAGAAGGAGATGGAACAGCTGGTCTCCGAACATGGGGTCAATTCCTTCAAGATGTTCATGGCGTACAAGGGAGCGTGGATGCTGGACGATTATGAGCTGATGGTTGCTATGGAAACGTGCTCTGAGTTACGGGCATTGGCTCAGGTATGGCATTTTGCTTCAGAGATAGGGTTATTTTTTATTCTTAATTAAAATAGGTAGAGATGGGGAAGTTAAGTTAGCTTGAAATGTTTTGTTACAAAAGTTTGTAGTTTTTATAATATTATTTTTGGAGTGGACCTTCGATCTACCACAAGCTTATAAAAGAACGTGCCAGATTTTTTCGACTTTAAATGTTTTTAATTATGTATATCAATGAATTTTTTGCGTAATATATCAAAATATTCTATAATTGACCCATATAATAGGCGAACAGAACCTTTACACATACAGATATACCTACCTAATATTTCCTGATAGATTATTATTAAAAACCAATATACACATTTACCCCAATGTAGTAAAATAATACTATACTATACCATAATACTTCATAATTATTCCAGGTCCACGCAGAAAACGGTAACATCATAGCGCGTAACACAGAAAAGCTACTTGCCTCAGGATTAACAGGACCCGAGGGTCATCAGCTCTCAAGGGATGAGGAGGTGGAAGCGGAGGCTGTTAATCGAGCTTGTGTTATTGCTAACCAGGTGATTAACTTATAGAACAATTAAAATATATCTTTTTTCGTTTTATAGGGGACTATGCTAAGGATAAATATCCTGAGCATAGACACCTATAAAACGTCACTCGTCTATAGTCACCTAAAAGTGACACTAAGAAAATTCTTAGTGTCACTTTTAGGTGACTACCCTCTTTGACTTGATTGATATTAAAATTTAAAAATACCCCACTACATTTTGTTTTGGCAGCCATCTTGGATTTTATATAGTTGGAACCACCATAGGAATTATGTGATAGAACAAACTCGCTTGAAATAACACAATATTTTTTTTTAATTTTACAATTCTATTATACAATTTAAACTCAGTGACTGACGAATATTCCCAACTACCCGCTATTTTTGTTAAATATGGATAATCTATTTTATCAAAACCATACAATAGATATAGTTGAGCCCTTTCATTGGTACTCATTTCTGGGGAACTAAATTTAAACTATGTATTTATAAGGTTGAAATAAAGTTGAAATTAGGTTATCCTACTAAATAGACGAACATAAATCTAAACTAATATTATAAAGAGGAAAACTTTGTTTGTTTGATTGTAATGAATAGGCTCATAAACTACTGGACCTATTTTGATGAAATTTGGCACAGACAATCTTTAGACCCTGAGAAAGAACATAGGCTACCTTTTATTGCGAAATATGTACCACGGGCGAAGCCGGGGCGGACCGCTAGTATTAATATATTCCTATATTGTCCAGGTGAACGCGCCGCTATACATCGTGCACATAATGTCGAAAAGCGCGGTCAAAGCGCTGCGTATAGCTCGCTCGAGACAGAACCCGCCAGTTTATGGTGAAACTTTAGCCGCTACTGTGGGGACTGATGGTGAGTTCTGCCAAAAATCTATATATATAAAACTCAAAGGTGACTGATATAGTGATCTATCAACGCACAGCCCAAACCACTGGACGTATCGGGCTGAAATTTGGCATGCAGGTAGATGTTAGGACGTAGGCATCCGCTAAGAAAGGATTTCCCGAAATTCTTGCGGGAACGGGGAAAAACGGGGTTGCACGTACAAAGTCGTGGCCGGAAGCTAGTAATATAATAATATTGTTCTACTTATACTGGTTATATTATTGACTAGGATTAAGGTATACGTATGATTTTGAAGAAAAAACAACCGGCCAAGTGCGTGTCGGACTAGCGAACGGAGGGCTCCGTACATACATGTTTTTCATTATAATATGTTATTTTATATTTTTTGTGATTTTTCCTTTACCTACTTGCTTCGTACAAAATTTTAAACAAACTCAAATATTTATTCATTCATTAAACTTCTTTTAGAACCAATTTTAAATTGTCATAAACGTAGATTTACCTTTTACCAGTTCCGAAAGCAGTATCTATAGAGAAGAACCGATAAAATTTGTACAAATTAGGTATAAGTATGATTTTTAAGGAAAAAAACGTAATTAGACGTTTCCACTGACGAAAACACCAGTTGTCTTCTTATCAGTAATGAATGTGATATTAGATTCCATTTCACGAAATAAGTCCCACAGAAACGTTGAGAACTAATTTTGACAAAATATACAATTCAACATTGACGCGACTACAGCGCTGCGACTTTTGTAGAATGAACGAATTTTTACGACGACGATCGTTGAATCTTGCCAAAGAAGTTTCACTTCTGACACGTGTGCTCAGCACACTTGCTTTTTTAAAGTGAAACTTTTATTACATCGTCTCAAACTTTTTGGTCTGTGTAGCGCATGTCGCGTGACGGTCGGCTGCCGAGTAGGTATAAAGCAGTGTTCGGAACCGTTCGAACAGTTTCACTTTTACCGTGGTTTCATAAAACCACACAACATTTTTTTTCTATTCTTTAAACGTATTATCCATGTTATATTTCAGGTACGCATTACACGTAATCTTTCTTTTATTATCCATGTTATATTTCAGGAACGCATTACAAAAACGCATGTTTCCGTCACGCGGCTGCACATGTGTTATCGCCCCCGCTTCGCCCGGACCCCGACACGCCTGAAGCCATTATACA
>CAJQZM010029108.1:0-24978 GCA_907164665.1 Colias nastes | reverse complement strand
GGGTCCTGGGTTCGATTCCCGGTGGAGACGAAGAAAAAAAAATGTCTTGGTCTGGTAGGACACAGTAGGCTGATCACCTACTTGTCCCTAAAGAAAATCGATCAGTGAAACAGATGTATAATGCATCTGCCCCTTACCCCACTTGGGGACATGGGACTTCACATTTAGGGGAAATAAGTAGTTTCTGAATATTCCTGTAACATAAAAATATACACACGGCCTTTGAAGACTGTGTACTAGTAAATAAGAATGAAAATTCATAGAAATTGTCATCTCATAATATTTCAGGCACTTAAGAAATGAATTTCTAGGTATTGTAAGTGTGGAAGCTTTAGAAATAGAAATAGGAATGCTTTTATTTGTCACTATTTATGTAAACAAATTATCCTAGAAATCTATTATAGTGACGGAATACAAACTTAAAAGAGAAGAAATAAAAACGTACATAAATTGTGTGTATGAAAAAATATACTTCATTTTTTAATAATTTATGGACTTACACCAGTTTTTAAGCTATTGCATAGCTTCTATCGCGGGCCTTTTGCGTTAGAAATTGCGTAACGAAAAACCTCACGCTCCCCACTCCGACGGGCACGGAGGTGTGGCTTGAAGGCATGCTATGCAATAGCTTTACCGCGGCAGTCCCCGAGTGCCACACATCTTTTTTATATACATACTTACTTAATAATTATTAAAAACAACAATGGCAGCTGAGAGAACAGAATTTCATGCTTTTAAAGTTTTCGATTGCATTATGATTTATGATAAGTTAAAATTAACTCATAACGTTTTTATTCCAAGTTAAAAAAAACCCGACGAATATTAATTGTTAATTAAGAAGAAATACAAAACAAAATTAAACTACTAAAATTCCTAACTATATATTAAAATATTATTATAAAATTAAATACCTAAGTATTATTTTAACAATGCTATCCTCCAGTGTACTCACAGAATAACTAAAAACGATCTAGTATTCACACAACTCAAAAGTTCTAACAAAATTGTTTTCCAAATGACCTCAAACCCTTCAAGGTGAATTCAAAGCAAAACTTTAACGTCCAATGCGATAAACTTGTATTACAGACTTGAATAAATTAGAAAAGTTTGTATAGAAGTAACCCCAGCGTTGTCTCTGAGAAATGTAGTTTTTAATTCAGTATTAATATTCATAGTTTTTGTGCTGTCTTAGTACAGCTGTTCGATTTTAATAACTCTTTTGAAGTGAAACTTCTTTATCGGGGTTGGAAAAAAATTTAGTGTAACATTTTTTCGTTACGCGTGACATTTTTCCGTTACGCGCCATCTTTTTCTTATCCCTACCACGCGTGATTCGACGTATTTCTGTAAAGTTGCATATAGTAAATTATTTTTTGAAAAATAAGGTCATAAAGAAGTTTCACTTCTTACGTGTGTACACTAGTACACGCACACATTTTTTTATTTACGTTGTAGACTGTAGTGCCAAATAGAAATCGCACACATACATAATTATAATGTTTTTAATGAGTGTAGTTAAATAGATCTTAAAGTAGGACGCATCTTTTAAAACAGTCGTGTAGACAGCAGACACTAAACTTTTTTTTACCTAACTATAAACGGTAATGCTTCCAATTTGTTCCAAATATTGCAAAAAAAGATAATAATTATATAATTGAAAACAAAATAACGAATACCATATAATATTATGTAGTACATTTTACGCAATTCAATTTCACGAAAAGAACCATCTATTACAATATAAAACAATAAAATACCACTTAGAATACAATTAAATTGAAACAAATTTAACAGACACCTATATTTATAGGTAAATTTACGAAAATTATACAAGTTCATAAACAAAAGATAAACCATTTTTTTATTTCCACGAAAACATAGCTGAAATAACTCGGTTCATAATTTCATTGAAAATTAATTTTATTTGTGATAAGTACTTTTATAGATAAAAATGGCTTATTATAAAGCTGATATTTTAATTCGTATGGAGTATAGGTAAAGAGATGGTTCGATAGGCTTTTAAATGCAAACAATGGGGTCAATATACTTTATATTAAATGTAAACCTGTATTGTTTATTACCTGGTTATTCATTTAATGTAGTTAACTACTGTTTTATTTTTTCCGTAGGTTCAATAAAATACTTATGATACTTTTAACTTACAAATAAAAGAAAAAAAAAGTATATTATGTACCGGCCGAATTGATAACCTCCTCCTTTTTTTGAAGTCGGTATAAAACCAATTTCATAGGAAATTTCATCAACATAATATTATATTAATTCAAATATAAATGAACATGAATAATATTAACAATAGCATCTCAAATATAAAAAGACTATTTTTTATAGCCATAGATAATATACCAAGCTTTACAGTGAGAACTATTCATTATATTACTTTGTAAAATGTTACACTCAACATTGGAACTAGTCAAACAAAACTAAATCTGTAAATCCTAAATTGTCATCGTGTATTTCGAAACTTAATATAAATTATGAAAGAGCATGAACTAGCATATTATTAGCTAAAATATGAAACCTTAAACTGAGCTCAAAAGAAACAGCAAAACGTGGCAAAACTGTCTCAGTCTGTCTCAGTCGTTCAAATTACTAATGTCAGTCTCTTGAAAGTTTGCAAAGCGCAATTGTTCTTTGAAAACAAGACCTTTGAGAACTGCTTGAAAATTAGTTTTGTATGACAGACGTGAATGGCAGCTTTATCATCGAAGTGTTTAATTTGTTCCTCAATATTAAAAAGAAGAGATTTACCTGGTTTTTTCACCAAAGAGTTGCTTCTTGTGACGATGGACAAGGCTAAAATACAATTACTTTCTACATTACGTTCGTAAAAAGAACTGAAAAGTCGTACCTAATTCACTAATGAATGAACGGCAATAAAATAATAATAATTTTTCTGTAGTTCACATTTCATTCAGTTTGACATTTGATTTGACATAGACAGTGTGTTCCGTTCTGAGGTTCCGTTCTAAAATATATAGTTATCACCAAGAAGTTTTCATTTGAGTTTAAATTATGTAATGGTTTAATTCGTTTAAAAGTTCAATTCGTTTAAATTATTGATTATACATTTATTAATATTTTATAAATAAAGTTGTCACAGATAAATTAAAAATATCCAAAGTTAATTTGTCATCATCGTAAATTTTGATACTGGCGTAGACAGAGAAACTAATAGACAAAGGTACTCTGTAACCGCGACTGAGACAAAGATAGTTTGTCAATGTATAAGTTGAATGTTGCCACAGTATCCGAGCTCCCGGATGTTTTGGAAAGGGTAAATATTTTTAGGATCAATTAAATAAAACCAGTTATGAGATTTTTCTTTTGTCTTTATAATCAATGTAGTAGATACAAAAAAATATAAATAGATTGATTATTGATGACGAAACAATGTTAATTTCGTGTACACATTTCTTACTTTTTCATTGGCTTGTTCATATTTTACAATATTTTGTGAGAATCCAATCTTTTCTCCCACTTCGATCCATTTATTACGTAGGTCTGGATCATCTGGAAACAAATCGATAAAATATAGGTTAATAATTAATACTCGCAGGTAGTTCAGTTCTCTAAAATTATAAGTGTAATTTTATGTCAATCAAAATTACTATGAGAAATAATAAATTAAAATATGTTTTCGATGCCGAAGTCTTCCCGAAACACTGGGTTATTATGGGATTTCATATTCATTTACTTTCGAGTTTCGCCATATTGTCAAATCAATATTTTTTTTATTGATGATCGGGGTATTATTTTTCCCGACACTGGCAACACTTACTTGTTGATGTTTATAGGTTATTGAATGTAAAAATCGATATTACGCTAATATTTTCCTTGTTTTAACACTAGAGCGCACGCGCGGGGGACATAGGTCACCCAGTGTATTATATTTCTAAATAATTTTTTAAAGAATCGTGCTTGAGTGTTGCTGTCTCAGGTATTCCTCGACTACAAATCACCGGACATTTTAGCAGCGCGCCAGCTTCCTTGGTGTAACGAAGTGTACTCTGTGAATGTTTTAAAGTATATGGGTGACGCATGTCTCCCGCGCGAGCGTTCTAGGAAGTTTTTGAAATCATACAATTGCGAGTGAAAATCATGTATACCCTCAAGTAAGTTAATTATTACTTTTATTTTTTACTGCTTTTGTGATAAATTTATAATTTTAAGAATTTATTAATAGATAGGTAACTAAAATCGAAATAAAATACTCATATTCTTTTATGCTCAAATTTATAAGAGTGCTAGGACACACTTATTTTTTTAGGTTGATATGGCATCTGTATCGAAAGATTTGACTTTAAGTAGGTGACTGGAGGAGGCATTGACGGAAAGCAGTGCGTCATCAGAGGATGAAGAAGAAGATAATAGCCCACAAGAACCCTCTACCTACTCCAATCAATTCACCTCATGCATCTGGCACGGAACTGGAAAGTGACGGTGTGTCTGACGAAGACAAAGATAAAATGCCATTGTCACAGTTAACCGGTTATGAATCTAGTAGTCTAGTAATTTACCAGTTGAATAATCTCCAAGTCAAGACAATCCGCCGAAAATATTTGCAAGAGGCTGGGTTTGAACTTGTGAAAGCCCTTATAACGCGACGAATTTCCAAAGGAAACATACACAGAGCTATAAAATTAAAAGCCAGACTTCTGGTGCATGTCTGAATATCCTCCAGTACAAAATTTGCCTATACTCGGTGGAAAAGGGCGGTGTGACTTTTGCAGCAGAGCGAGAGATCGCAGCACTCGCAAACAGTGTAGCAAGTAAAATAGGCGTATTTGTCCAGATCACCAATTTGTATTATGTCATATGTGTGAAGAAAATTTTATTGGATAAGAACAACTTATTCTTAAACTTTATAATTAGATGATTATTTTTACCAAATTTGTAGTTTCCAAAGTAAAAACAACTGATTGATCACAATAAGTCAAAAATTGGTTACTTTTCATAGAGGTTTATGTTTAGCTCATAATTTAAGTGAAATGAGAAAATGTTGATATATTTTTTGTCTCATCACTTAAAAATAAAGTTGATTCGTAAATAAATACTTCGTTTACTTTTTAAACTACGATTTTTATGAAAAAAACGTGCGTCGTAATGGGTGACATATGTAACCCACGCGTGCACTCAAGGAAAATTTTAGGCGCGAGCGCTCTAGTGTTAACGCGACTTGTTGTTACTTTAGGCTAAAGTATAAATAATCATCACTGAGAAACTATAAATAAGGACAATAAAGTCGTACTTACGCGTGAAAAGACACACCGGCAATTTTCTTCTCACTATCGCTTAAACATGCAATAACGCGACAACGCACCATTCTATTTACTTCGATGTCTATATAAGGATAATTTCACCGTCTTTTTAATGTACTCGTATCGATTTTTTACTAAATAATATCCAAAATTCGAACACCAAGCACGATGAAGGCACGAACTGTCAAAGTTTGTTTCGCAACTCAAGTTGCAGACATTGAAAAACAGGTTACGCACTAAGGGACAAAAAATAGAGTATTTGTGTCTTTGTCTTATGCATTTGTTATGGTATTTTCGCTCTCTTTCTTGTGTAAGTGAGAAAGGTATCGTCATTGGGTCTATAGTTACTCTGTCTACGGATACTGGCAATTTATAGTTTTATTATCTGCATTCATAAGAGAGAAAAAAACGCAGATTGACAGCTGTTTAAAAAAATTCGTTTTGGCAATCTAAGTTTGGCGGTATTATAAAATTTATTCTTAAAGTTGTAATTAGAATAAATATTGTCTATTTATTATATATTTATTATTTCGTCTTTAATTTGTGAATAATAATGTGGTTAAGTGCTAGTTATTACGCGTTTATCAATCGTTATGTACATATTTTAAGGATTTTTTTTAATTAGGAAGGAATTGTGTTATGGGAATCGACTCTATAAGTCTAGGTATAGTATTAATAACTTTATAGCGTTTGTTTTAAGTTCTTATTAAAAAAGTCATGCCTTACAAATTAAATTTTTCTGATGATTATAACGATTTATCAAATGTTTATTTCCTTGTTACAGGCGTATAGCCCGTCAGATTCGATGGAGGGGCAGCGATGCTTGTGTGTCGTTGTGTTCCTCGTCCACAGCGCGATAGGGGCTGGTGAAGGTATGTATTTTTTTTTTATTTAAACATATTAAATAATGATCTTAATTGCTAAACATCAATTAACGTTCTTCGACCATGACACGTCAATTTAAAAAAAATAAAATAAAAAATAGTTATAAAAAATTATATTACTGTAGATATAATATATTTAATGGTAAAAGGTGAGGTACCTATAAAAATGTAGTTAATGATCTACACCAGAGATTAGGCGCAGGCAATAAGCATTAAGCACGTATTTAAAATTGTGTAACTGACGTAGTAACTATGTAGTAATCTGTGTATAACTTTATAGCAATTTCATCTTAACAGGCTTTCAAAAAAGCTTTTGCAAAACATGAACCTCAAAATTCAGTTATAACACAGTTGACAGATATATACTACGTACATACAGTTAGGAAACTAAGCCCCTGCGATGAAATTATGACGTATAGCTATAGGGCTGTTACCTTTTTGATATTTAACCGACTTCAAAAATAAAGGAGGAGGTTATCAATTCGGCCTGTATATTTCTGTTTGCTTTTTTTCACAGTTGATTTTGTGGTAATTTTGAGATTAAAACCCGTAAAAATACAAAAATGGTGTAGCCTAAATATGAAATTACAAGAAGAAACAATCCGAATTAATACAGCTTGTAAAAGTAAATACGTTTTTATCAGTGCTATATTTCGAAATCTTGTCTTGTTATGGACGCCGAAGGCTATTTAATGTACCTAAATTATTTATAATGCTTGATATTTGTATTATACATATATTCAATAATTATTTTAAACCAGAATTTACAATACTTGTATGTAGGTATACCTACTAAATTATTTTTAAAACGATAAATTAAATTAAATTAAAAAACTAAAATATGCAAAAATAAATTAAAATTATTATTATACGAGCATAGAACCTCTACCTTTTTGTTTTAGGAAGAAAAAGAAAATAGTGTGACAGGCTTAGTGCTTGACAAAGTGGTCACGTATCGATAAAAATACCATAATTATAATATATCTTTTTCTTCCCTAATATTTACGTAATTATGCACATAAATTTAAACAAGATTTTTTTAAGGTTTCCATTTTTTTAGATTTTTGTGCTCTTCTAGATTGCGTAAAAAATAGATGCGATCTTTAAACAGACTGGACTCCTAATAGTGACTATTTGTAGCTATCATTTTGGTAGAAAATATGTCAACATAATTTAAAACTCATGCTGCCATATCTATAGAAATTAAAAAATAGTCTCTTTTTAACTTGTAGTCAGATACGGTATTTACAAATATATTTATTGAAAGGGCTACAAACTGAAACAATCGATATTTATTTAACGTGAATTGACATCACTTTGAACTTTTTTCTATACTACGTATCTTTGTCATTCAAAATCTGTGGATGTGTCACCCGCTACTATCGATCCCCCTCAATACCCTCGTAAACACGCTTGATGGGGGGGGGGAGCCATTTCGAACATTTTGTATGAAGTTTCCTTACTGTATGTATCTGTATATTGTGGTTATAATTATGTCTATGCAATGGTTTTACGCGCATCTAGAGAGAAACAAAAAATGTCAGCGTCTTTTAAAATTCAAAATTCGAACACGTTTAGAAATTTAGAATTTCGAACAACTTCAGATTACACGCACACATTTACGCGTGTATGCGTAGGTATGTATAGTATCTGTGTGAAATACGAAATTTGACAGCTATTTATAAGGAAATTTAATGTGTCAGAGCTGTGGTTAACGTGTGTTTAAAGGTTTAAATTATATTCTAGAGCTTCAGAGTTTATTTATAGCTTTCTCTAATTTGCGGGCAGAAAGTAATATCATTTCGAATCACCGTGTTACTCGTTTTTAACCGCAGCCTGGCCATAACCGCTCTGCGGTGGAGTGGATTAAATTTGTTGCCAGTTTAAATATATTTTTGAAAAATGAAAATATAAACTTGACTGATGTTTTTAAATTTAGAAAAGATAGATAAAAGATGTAGCCAGTTTAAAGATGGCCTTTGTGGTTTTGTTCCTGTTATAGTATTATGTGATTATTTACATACTTACTAATAAATTTTTTAGGGTTTTATTAGCTTTGTGATGGTAAAAACTTTGAATATAAAATAGCGTCTTCTGAATAAATTATTTCACGATATGTCGTTCATAATTTCCTTTATTATTCTATTTAATCCATACCGATAACAACCTGATAAATATTTAAAAGTGTGTCCCTCTGAATGTCTGACTATTCAAAGGCAGATAATAATTTGTGAAGCTAGAGGTACATTGAAGGCTATATCATTTCAGTATACGTGTTGTACTTTAAATATGTATTATAAAGGTATAACATCGTATGTAGAACTTAGACAGAAGTCTTTATGAAATTACAGTTCATCCAAAATAATAAGTTCTCTCGACATCTAAAAAGAGGTACTTTGGAAACATTTAACATAATATTAAGTTGAAATAAAACGTCATGTTCGGTGCAGATGTGATCTGAATTTAGATGAAGAGAAAAAGAAAAATTCTTTATAGCTTTTATGTTTATAAACGACTTTTATAAAGGACAAAGGTGCACAAAACAATGAAATGTAGGTGTGATCTTGTTAAAAACGACTGGCCAAGTGTGTCAGAGGGATGAATAAAACTTTATAGTTTGTGTTATTTGAAGAAATAAATTAAATTATGAATTTAAAATGATCGGTAGTGACTCAGCGGTTAAAGTTACGTTATTTAGAAGTTAAAGGAAGTACAAAGGTTCGCAAGTAAATAATTGTGTAAAATGTATCTAGTTTTTAACTTTTATTTTTCGGGTTATTAAAACAGTCTTTACTTTATAAGGGACTAGCTTCCGCCCACGACTTTGTACGTGCATCCCCGTTTTTCCCCGTTCCCGCAAGAATTTCGGGAAATCCTTTCTTAGCGGATGCCTACGTCCTAACATCTACCTGCATGCCAAATTTCAGCCCGATACGTCCAGTGGTTTGGGCTGTGCGTTGATAGATCACTATATCAGTCACCTTTGAGTTATATATGTATAGATTTCTATTTGATTTCTAAAATTGATGTTTATATAGAATCTTTTGGTTAGGTTTTTTGTTCGCAGACTTTGCAATGTACTGAATTAATTTGAATAATTAGGATATTAATATGTGTAAAATTATATTCATTGGCTTTAATTCTTCAATATTTACATTCGTATGTTGAGTTTAAATTATGTGAACTGTAATTATTTTAGCACCTGCTATCATGAAATCACAAATAATGAAAATACTTATATTTTATTAATATTAAATGCCAATATTCTTTATATCAACGCACGGGCAATGTTAACTTTTAATAAATAAATCAATAACCATAGAAACTACACTTTTGTACAAAACGTATAATAGTTCCGACAATGTTAATTTTAGGTATACTATTATTCCGTAAGATCACAGATTAATAAATCACTTCATCATAGTATAAAACATAGTCGCTTTTTCTGACCCTATGTCGCTTTGTATGCTTAAATCTTTAAAACTACGCAACGGATTTTGATGCGGTTTTTTGAATAGATAGTGTGATTCAAGAGGAAGGTTTTAGTATATAATTTATTAGGATTTAGACAAAGCGGGCGAAGCCGCGGGCGGTCAGCTAGTAATATATAATATAGTGTACTTACTGTATGACCAATGGACTTAAATATCTAACTAAGCTCCATCTAAATATAATATATAAACCCCCGCAATTAAAACCTACTATCCTAACATTCCTCCACACATAATTTATTTCCTACCATTCTTCCTATAAAAATATACCAAACACTATTAGAGTCCATCAAAAATGCACACACGCCTTCAGTCCAAGCCTTTAGAATTCTGAAAAACATTCACCATTGTGCAGATTCGACTCCAAAGGCTCTCAGGTGTCGTAAAAATCTTAATGAACCACTTGAGAACGGGGTCAGAACTCGCTTATATGTTGTTCTTTTAAACTGACTTGCAGGAATGGGTTTTTAGGTAGGGAATGATTTCGATTTTATGTGTGATATCGGTGTAGAATTTGCGTATAATGTTTTATTACTGTTTTGCAGCTTGTTAATTAGAATGTTATGCCTATTTAGTCTTAGGCTACACAGCTATATTATGTATGATATTTGAATTAGTTTCCTTAATATTTTAAAAGAAAATATTATATTCATAATATAGGACGCATGGTGAATATCATTTACTTTTGTCCGATAAAAATATGAGCATTATGTAACATACGATTTTCTTTATTGTATTTGTTAATAAAGTTAACCAGTTACATTTGAACAGTAACGGTCACCCAATATATTGACTGCGCCTGTAAATGCTTATACTCTGTCCATTATATTATTTGCTTTTTGACAGCTCCACGCCTATGAAGGATTGTATTGTCTATGTTAAAATGTCATACAAATAATTATTGTACTTCATGGACAGGCCCCGCCCACTTAGTGATGTCTACACAGAATTATTCAATGATGGGTCGATAGATTATAATAATCGATAGAAATACTCTGTAAAATATATCCGATACAGAAAAACTCTTCTAATAAGTTATAAAATTTAAACATAAAGACAACCAAATTGTAAGATAGAAACCAATAAATAATAAAATATTAGTTTAGTTTAGTTTTAACATAAAATGCATAGATATGTGGTCTTATTATCACATATCTTATTAGTACGTTTACGTTGTAATTATTATTTACGTACCTAATTCGATTTATGATAATATTTTGAATTTATAATTGAAATGGTATCACAATCGATAATCTTTTAGACATCACTTCTGGTATCACCCGTCGAGCTGTCAAAAAGCAATTCTTATAGTGGACAGACTATAGGCCGGTTGCAGAGCTTCACTGACCGTCACTGCGTACGCCAGTCGCGCTTGTCATATGTATGGAAATTCATAAAACCGTTCATAGCTAGACCGACCATACGCACGCGTATTTGCTGCGTACGAGGACCGTCGGTCGAGCGCGTACGCATGCGTAGCGTCGGTCGACTGACGCGCTATGGAAACAATTTGTTTCCATTTTTTTCAAACAAATGAACGCGTTCAGTGCTGTACCGACCGGTGCACTGACTACGCGCATGCGTGTATCGTCGTCGTGAACATGATCATCGATACCAGGTCAGCCCCCCTAGACAAGTGGCTTTCTATTAGCGTAAAGTTCAATAGAATAGATTATGAATGTATGAGATTGACGTTTGATTACGACGACGACGACGATTGATTACGTCAATCTCATACATTCATAATCTATTCTATTGACGTTTACGCTAATAGAAAGCCACTTGTCTAGGGGGGCTGGTCAGTTTACTGGTACGCAGAGCACTGAATGATACAAACTGACGGTCGGTCAATGCGTATCGTCAGGGCCGATGGTAGGTACGCACTGACGGTCGGTGAAGCTCTGCAACCGGCCTTAACGTCTATTTCTTTATTTTACAACTGATACACAAATCTATAGATGACGTTTGAAATTATGCTTCTCAAATAACTTGCTTCGTTCATTAATAATAATTAGCCTAAAGTAACTTCTTAATTTTCAAAAAAAAAGAAGTCTGAAAGAAGAAATAATATAAATTCCCTGCAAAGTAAATCTTTATTGACATCGTAAAATACGGCATAGGTATTCTCTAAAACTATATAAAATGCATACAAATATTTACAATACCCATTATTCAATTTCATCATTAAAAGTAATAATTTAATCCAATAAACATCATAATGTAAGAGAACAATAAATAAATATTATTAAGCATGAAACCGAGAGTCTTTGAAAAATACCTCTCAGCAATTTTACTTATTCATTGAAACTATTTCACTTTTCTTCCATTTATATTTCTTACTTTTCAAGTTTTCAACGCTTTTAATGAAATTGAAATCTTCAGTTTCAAAAGGTTTTCATGGTATTGAATATAAAGATAAATATCTTGTTTTAATAATTGGTATTTGTATCGAATATTGTCTTTTGTATTCAATTTTGTGCAATCGAATCAGTTTTCCATGGATATGTTTGTAACTATGGTTTGTAAACTTACTTTAATAGTTTTTTATTGTAAGTGAGAATTACATTTATAATTCTTTCTTCGACGATTAATTTATGTTAATTTTCTTAATTCTGGGTCATATAAATAACATATTTTATTACTAGCAGATTGGTTGATAAACTAAAACAACATACCAAATAAAAAGTAGTCAGTAAAAAAATAAACACTTTATTCACCTAAACGAAAGTTTTAATGATTAAAAGTTACACAACATTCGGAAACGTGGGTAATTTAAAACAGATTTTTTTTTTTTTTTTTTTTTTTTTTTTTTTAATTCATAACAGAGCAGGCATTTGACCGCGATCCCGCCTGGTGGTAAGCGTGGATGCGGTCGATCGCAAATGATGCCTGTCCTGAAAGAGCCTATTCACTCTGGTTTTAAACAGTTCCAAATTATAGTTCTCAGGGAACACAGAGGGCGGGAGGGAGTTCCACTCCTTCGCAGTTTGAATTAAAAAAGATCTTTCAAAGCGTTTAGTGCGTAATCGAGGTATATCTACTACGTACGGGTGAAAGCCGGCCGCTCTTCGTGAGGTTCTATAGTGGAATGGAGATGGTGGAATAAGATTATGGAGCTCGGATGCACATTCACCAAAGTGCAACCGGTAAAAGATAGAAAGGCAGGCTATTCTTCTACGGTGTTCTAGAGATCCAAAACTTTTGGTTATTAGTTTAGGTTCAGCTATAAGTCTTTTTGCGCGTTTTTCCATTGAATCTAGAGCTTGAAGGTGGGTTTTTGCAGAGCCAGCCCATATGTGGCTGCAATATTCCACACAGGACCGCACTTGAGCGTGGTACAGTCTGAGGAGTTGGTCAGGTGTGAAATATTGCTTTACTTTGGCCAGAATTCCAAGCTTTTTGGCTGCAAGTTGAGCCTTAGATTCAATGAAATGACCGTAATTAAGGTTCGATGAGACGGAGAGGCCAAGCAACTCAAGATGGTCAGATACTTCGATAGGCACGTCACGAAAAGATGGTGTTAGTTGGAGTGTGCTTTTTTTTGCTGTGAATAAACACGCTTGTGTCTTACACGCATTAAATTTCACAAGATTGGCGTCACCCCAATTTTGAAGATTTGATTTTAATAACACTAATTAAAAAGTTGGAAAATAAAACAACCGAAAATAAACGCACCAACAAGTGATAACTGCGTTAAAAACAACCGACTTCAAACTTGCACTTGCAACATTTACAAATACAGACAAAAATGCTCATAAAATGAAAACTACTGGGCCTATCCGAATAAAATTTCTTTATTCGGATAGGCCCAGTAGTTTTCATTTTATGAGCATAAAATTTATGGGACCAATTCGACACCATCCCGCATCGAACAAAAAAAGAATCACGTAAATCGGTTCAGAAACCTCGGAGTAATCGGTGTACATACATAAAAAAAAACATACCGGCCGAATTGATAACCTCCTCCTTTTTTTTGAAGTCGGTTAAAAATAAACTAAAGTTTCACAATGAAGGTAAGTTTGTAAGAAAATACCCTCAATTACCTAAAACATTCTAATTAGAAGTGATATTTTCATATAATTACCCGTTCATTTGTAACTGTATCCTATTTCGGTGTAATTAGTGAAAACAAATTACTTGTTGTTTATTAATTCAACGTCTTTCTATGGGAACGGACGTGTTTTAGATGTTCAAGATATCATCGTTTTAGTAACATTACAATGAACATAATTGTTTACAAATTATAGACTATTATCACACTGTTATTTTGAAGATTGATTAAATGATGTATAAAATACAGGAACGACAACGAAAATTATCTATTAATTTCGCCGGGATTTGTATTTTTGGTCCCAAATTGTTTAAAATTCAATATTGCTACATTTCTATTCTTAAAAAATTATTACTAGGTACTTAGGTATTTATAAAGCATTTGAATGTTATAAACTAAAATATATCAAATTAAACAAAGAGCGCGTTCCATCGTTACAGTAATATTGTAATAATTGAATTAATAATGTTTCATATTGGTCGAGATGGTTGTTTAATCATCTCAATAGATGGCATGGGGTATCCTTTACACACATATAAAACCGAAAAGTTAGGATAAATTCGATTGCTCTGGCGGGATCACAGGTGGCTGAGTGGTCAGGCGTTGCCCCGGCATGGCAAAAAGACGCAGATTCGAATCCAGCCTTAAAATCGATTTTTTTTCCTGTCTTTAAAAATGTATAACAATAAAATCTTCTACAGGTCCACCAACAACCGAGCGGCCAGAACTGAACGAGCTCACAGTATCCTTTCCACCACTTGAGGACATCTATACAAGCACTTTAGAAAAACACTTCGCGACAGAGAACAACACGGTGGTGACGTCACAGACCGGCTCCACCGCGCTACTGCCATGTGTCATACGGAATATTGGGGATGGAATTGTGAGTATTACTTCGAAGACACTACTTTAAAACAAACAATATTTTTAAGCTATTGCATAGGTAGCTTCTATCGCGGGCCTTGAGCGCGGGGACCGAATCGAGAAATTCCGTAACGAAAAAACCTCACGCTCCCCACTCCGACGGGCTCGGAGGTGTGGCTTGAAGGCATGCTATGCAATAGCTTTACCGCGGCAGTCCCCGAGTGCTACACGTCTTTTTTTTATTTAATTGACTGCATTATAAGACTTAAGACACCTCTTGTATTGAAATTCAGGTGAATAACATAGTAAGTATATCCTAAGGTGAAAAGATATTTTTTTAGGTTAGAATAAGTTTGCCACAGACTAAAAAGAAAAAAACACCACGTAAAATCATTGAAATTAACACAGGAAATTAACATGCAATTAATTAATGAAGTATTAGATACATACAGTATCCTACTAATAGTATTTAAATGCGAAAGTTTGTGAGGATGTGTGTGTGTGTGTGTGTGTTTGTTACTCTTTCACGCAAATACTACTGAACCGATTACAATAAAATTTAGCACACATATAGAGGGTAACTTGGATTAACACATAGGATAGGATTTATCCCGGAAATCCCACGGGAAAGGGAACTATGCGGGTTTTCCTTTGAAAACGCGGGCGAAGGCGCGGGCGGAATAATATAAATTATTATTGAATTTCTTCATATAAATATTTGTTTCACCTCGACTTTCACTAGATATTAGGTATTATACACACTCTCAGATACGCCAATATTGCTTACAAATATGAAAACAAAATACAGGTAAAACTCAAAACAATATAAACTAAAAACAGAAATTGTAGGTGCGACAGACCTTTCAAATTTGCTGCCGGGTCAGTGACTTACATTTGTTAATACATCACTAATCTACTGTGAGCACAAAGCTTAAAAGGTGACAGGTGATATCCCAGATTATATTAAATGTATTTTAGAGCTAGCGCGCAAGAGCAACTTTGTCTCCGCAACTATTTTGTCTCTCCACCCATGGGCTAGTATGAAAGTGCGCGCACGTAGCGACGCAACTCCCCATACAATTGATGGGAGAGACAAAATAGTTGCGAAGACAAAGTTGCTCGTGCGCGCTAGCTCTTACTATCTAATAATATTATATCTATACTAATATTATAAAGCTTTTGTTTGTTTGTTTGTTTGTTTGAATGCGCTAATCTCAGTAACTACTGGTCCGATTTGAAAAATTATTTCGTTGTTAGATAGCCCATTCATCGAGGAAGGCTATATCATCACGCTAAGACCAACAGAAGCGGAACCACGCGGGTGAAACCGCGGAGCGCAGCTAGTGTAGTATAATGGTAGTATAACATCTTAATAAACTTAAGTTATGAATTTAATAAATTAGCTTTGTTTTAAGCTATGGTAAATTTCATTTGCTTTAAGTATAAGTAAAGCTTGAAAAAGTAAAGAAATGAAATTCGCTTTTTCTATTAAAACTTCTTTCGCCTTTTTACCATTTTTTATGCCCCCTGTAGTCTTGATTCCTAAAAATTAGTAAAAATAATAAAAATTATTTAAGTACATTCTTATTTATAGTTTACGTAATAAATAAATTGTGCCAAATATCAAAACTAATAACTTGAAACAATAAAGCTATAGTATATCCTAAATTTCACTCCATAGTTCATCAATAAAACATCTTAAACTACTCAATTAGAATATTAGTTTGTTGAACAAAGTCAAACAGAATTACTAACTAGTCAAGGGTCAGTCGCTGGCTTAATCTTAAGTTAGAATTTTAGTTCAAAATATTTCAAACAATAATACGCTTTATATTTATAACAATACAGCTTAAATTTCTCTGAATCAATTATGGTGGGCAACGTTATTATCGTGTGGTGAATTCAGGTAATTTCTAAATTAAAATTTGTTGAAATAGGACTTAATTGTTGGCAGAATATAGCTGATTTATTATTAAAATTATTACGGTAATATGGAAGTTGAAATTTATTCCAGGCCACTTTATTGGAACAGGAATATTTATATTATATTTATCTTTTCTGCTGGTAATAACTGATCCAATATTTCGTGAAAATTAACTTTTTAGTGTCTGAAAGGAGAAATTAAGAGAATGAGAATGACCAGTATCTACCAAATTATTAAAAAATGGTTGTGTGCCCGTCTTTATTCCATCAAATTTCCGAAAAAACTAAACACGTTTTAAACCTATCTTCACTCACATAAAGCTCTAATGGTGCACGACATGCCTTAACAGTTTTCATTTTGGAAAAACAATAAGTCTTTCACTTACCAACGTGTTAAGTCATCTTTTTCAAATTAGGTTACCATGTCCATTTGGACAAGTACTTACTAAAAAGCCCAATAACGCGTTACCAAGGACCCCATAATCATTCCGAAACCTCAAAAGAACTATAACATTAAAAATATCCACGATTTCGTTCTAGTTTCATAACTCCTTGTAAATAACTTTTTGTTTCGCTCGTGCCTCAGAAAACTGAACAAAGTCTGGATACAAATTGGTATAATGTTATTTCATTATTTGCAAACATTTCTTCTGATATTATAATGCTTTAAAACCTAGTTTTGCTGAGAACAGAATAAGATGCAATTAGTGTATTATTTTGCAAGCAGATTTTCATTTTTATTTTTATACCACTTTCATTGAAGCTCTCAACAACTGTTCAAATAAAAATCAAAACCAATTAAGGAATGTTTTATGAGGCTCTAAAATCTATATTATAATACATATAAAGTGAAGTCCCATGTCCCCTAGTGGGGTAAGGGGCAGATGTATCATACATAATGAAATTAAACTAAAATATTTTGATAAGACTGTCTAAAGAATTTAAAAAGTCGTCTTATTCGTTTTATTAAAATCTAGTATTTTTGTGTTTCTATTTTTAATGGCAGAGCAAGCAACTGAGCAGGTAACCTGATAAATACTCGTAAAAATGATGATATCTTTACTTATTTTTATTTGGTCATATTACAAAACGTAGACTAAATCACCTGAATCATGCATTTGACC
Organism: Colias nastes; assembly: GCA_907164665.1. NCBI lineage: Eukaryota > Metazoa > Arthropoda > Insecta > Lepidoptera > Pieridae > Colias > Colias nastes. The sequence continues at coordinate 7,362 of CAJQZM010029108.1, read as the reverse complement.
CACGCTCTCAAAGGGACAAAACTTCACATTTACCTAATAATTTTGTCCAAAAATCCAACCGAGTTCCGACAAGGTAACAAACTTATTAATGGATCTTAAATTATTTAAAAGCGAGCCAAGTAAAGCTTAACGAATTCCAAACTTTTTGTTGACAGCTCCCGAAAGACATTTTAATATTAATTAATTCATTTAATTACATCGATGACGGGATTACGTTGATTTACTGATACCTACTGTACATTTATCTGTAGGTTGTTAATTATACACTTTGAATTAAACTGTATAAAATATGAGCTTTATATCACGTTTCACTTTTATAGAATAGATGTTGGTTTGATTGATGATTAAGAGATATATTTTATATGTTTCTCTTTCTTTTCTTCCTTTTCAATGCTATAAGTAGCTCTTAAATTTTTTTCCCTTTTAACCAATTACTTATAGAGTTCGACCAATATTCGTGATAACTATCAATAATGCGCAGTCAGCTGTATAATCTGCAAGTTTTTAATTAAATCCCCATGGTCCATTGGGAATCTTCTGGAAGTTCTAATACCCATTTAGCGGAATCTCGTTTCGGTTCCTGGGGAATAGAATACCTTAACGTTTTGGACTGCTTCTGTTGAATTTAATTTACTATGCAGGATTGTTTGTCATGATAGTCTAAATAGAAGTATATGTTTATATTGTAGGGTCAAATTATATGAGGCAATTTTTGGTGGTAGATGCTGATCGACTCAGGTAAAATTCATTTTTATCTTCTCTTTCAGATCATGATTTTATCAGGGCAGATGCCCTGTCTTAGCAATATAGCTACGACAGTTTCACACATGCACACACAACTCATGTCAAACATAACAAATACACGAGCACATACATACGTACACAAACACACACAAATATTTTACGATTTTATACTACAATGCACTATCTACCTTTTAATACTTCAAGAGAGTGAAATATACCCAATCTAATGAAAGAGATCACTTACATCGATTTCTCAACGCAACGGGGTCTTGTAATTTGGCCATGCTATATCAGAAATTTACATACACCAAACACTCATGAATATGTATGTTTTGCTGATGAACGTCATCAATATTCACACATTGTGAGCTTGATTTTATGTTTTATAGTGTTTTATAACTATAATTATGCACATGCTCCGTCTAATGAAACGGTGTAAAATTATTTTTGTTCTATGAATTAGGTCAATTTAGTTTTACGGGTTATCTATATCTATTACCTGGCGTGCTTAAAGTTCCTCTAGTAATAATACACTTTCCCATTATAACTAGATACTTACTTAGTTTGTTTATATGCTTTTAGTTTAGTTTTATAGATTCAAATTGCTATAGGGGTATTTTTTTTACTATTTCTCAAAATTTCAAATCAATTATTTTATAATATCTTTTAAAAACGTATTTACTCGTAAATTATCCCATTGTTTTTCCTTTTACAGACAAAATTGGATATTCCGATTTTATAGCTCCATTTTTAGAAATAAAAAGCATAAAATGTAATAGGTAAATTTGAACGAGAAATAAACGAAAACACGCAAGACTTACCTTCCATAGCAAGTGCAGCCAATTACTAAAAGAAAGATTTACGCAGGAAGGGAAAATTCATGTTCGACAAACGACTTTCAACCATAACACCATTATATAAAGTTGATTATGCTACCAACGTTTTCTCAAGTTAATTATTGCATAGGTACCCTCAACACTTCAAAAACTAAAGCTTAATTTTAAAAGAGTTTTTCTTCGAGTTTTTTTAAAGAATGGCTGTTATTCGGTCATGAATTAAATTATTAAGTCGGATTACAGGTGCGAAAGTTTTTAATAAAATTGTGAACAATCTCTCAGGTGGCGTTTTGCATAATATTTTGAAGATTATCTTTGTGTTTCAGACGTCTTTTTATACTGATAAGTTAAAACGTTTTGTACGTTTTCTTGTTAATCGCGTGTTTTTCATCTTTTAGAAGTAGCTGAACAGTGAATATTCGATAAAAACTATTTGATCGAATCCTATCCTACTAATATTATAAATGCGAGTTTGTGAGGATGTGTGTGCGTTTGTTACTCTTTCACGCAAATATTACTGAACCGATTACAATGAAATTAAGCATACATATAGAGGGTAACTTGGATTAACACATAGGATAGGTTTTATCCTGGAAATCCCACGGGAACGGGAACTATGCGGCTTTTCTTTGAAAACGCGGGGGAAGCCGCGGGCGGAAAGCTTGTATATTATAATATGATATTTGCATGATTTTAAAGTTATTTGAACATTACCTTTAATATCAAAGCAAATACATGATACATTGTACATGTAAAAATCAAACAAGTAGTGAGCCAAAAACGATGGCCTGCTGCAAAATTTTATGTATAGAAACCTTTTTAAATCCATGTTAATGTATAAACACGTTAAATAGGTACGTGTACCATGATAAAAAAATTCTCCTAATACATCCGAGTTTTCAATCTATACTTAATATTATAAAGCTGCTTTGTTTGTTTGAACGCGCTAATCTCGGGAACTACTGGTCCGATTTGAAAAATTCTTTCGTTGTTAGATAGCCCATTTATACATCATCTCGCTAAGACCAACAGGAGCGGAGCACTGCGGGTAAAACCGTGGAGCACAGCTAGAACAAAATATATTATATATTAATCTATCTAGTAGTTGTTTGACGTCTAGAATGCATGTGCACCACGAGCAAATCGTGTCGATTTATGTGGTGTTTCTTCTGTATGCTTAATGTATGTTTATTTGTTTCTATCAATAAATGGTAAAAAAATAATAATAACAACGATTAAATAATATTTTCAAATAAACGTAATATAAATATAAACGTTAGGTATATATAAATTCCCTCCATTCATTTAAATAAAGTTTTTGCTTAATCATACGTACGAGGAATAATTTTAAACTCCTGCATTTTGTATGCATAATGCAATCCATATTAACTCTGAAAAGCATTTTAATTTCTATCTTAGAATTACATTAAACTGAAAAGAATGTTAAACGCTCATTGAATAGAATGGGCTTAGAATGGAATATCTAATCTCTATTGGGATTTTAATTAATATAATATTAGCGGTTTTCCGTAATATTAAAAAATAATTCTCTCGTAATATTTTCATGAACTAGCTGTGCCTCGTGGTTTTATCCGCATTGCTCGGCTCCTATTGGTCGAAGCGTAATGATATATAGACTATAGCCTTCCTCGATAAATGGATGATCTAACAGTGAAATAATTTTTCAAATCGGATCCATGGTTCCTGAGATTAGCGCGTTCAAGCAAACAAACAAACAGTCAAACAAACCAATTCTCATAAATTAGCGATCGAAGCCACTGTTAATGTTAAAATATTCATTACTAGCTTACCGCCCGCAGCTTCGCCCGCTTTGTCTAAAACTTAATAAATTATATACTAAAACCTTCCTCTTGAATCACTTATCTAGTAAAAAAAACCGCATCAAAATCTGTTGCGTATTTTTAAAGATTTAAGCATACAATTGGACATAGGGACAGAGAAAGCGACTTTGTTTTATACTATGTAGTATGTATGATCTATACAAATTAAGTAATAATTATATGACGGAAGAAGGGCCCAAAGGCTATTTTTAAAAAGAGTGACGTCAGCAATTCTGACGTCACCATCATCAGGGCAGGCGCTCATACTCGAAGTAGAACGCCCGTAGGTATTTTACTGCCCTTTTTATCCACGTCGAAATTATAGAGAGAGCTCCGAACGCTCCGACGGCCGGCGCGTGAATGTGCTGTGTCGTAGGGCGCTCGTATTTAAAGCAAACCATGACTCACAAGAATTAGTTTGACAGTGTTGCCACTCTAATTTTTACAATGAATTTTTATCATTTTTAACAAACATTAATTATTTCGTTATTTTAATTATTTCATTACATTAATCAACCACCTATTTAAAAAGATCAAAGTAAACTTTAGCTAGTTATAATTATTTAGTAGTTTGACGGTAGTCGTTTAGCGTCGTTGCGCCGACACGGCCATACTGACAGGCGGTGCGCGCTCTGCACCAGCCTCGTTGTAAATGTCTAACAATGTCAAGCAGTTCACCAATGCGCTGGACCGACCAAGTGAAATCTGCTATAGGAATTTGTGTATCAGACTGCACCAGACAGTCTAGTAACAGGAAGACATGGCGGGAGATCGTGCGGAAAGCTGTGTCCGCCTCCACTACCGATGTGGATGTCTCAACGTGACCACGACCACTCTGCCAAGAGTGAATCGACAAAGAAGAAGAGAAAGATTCTCGGCGTATTTTGTGACGGTTCTCGGAGAGTCTCGTAGGTTCTCGAAGGTTCTCGTAGATTTCTCGGAGGGTCTCGTAGTTTCTCGGAGAGTCTCGAAGGTTCTCGTAGATTCTCGGAGGGTCTCGTAGTTTCTCGGAGAGTCTCGAAGGTTCTCGTTGATTTCTCGGAGGGTCTCGTAGTTTCTCGGAGAGTCTCGAAGGTTCTCGTAGATTCTCGGAGGGTCTCGTAGTTTCTCGGAGGTTCTCGAAGGTTCTCGTAGATTTTAACTGTTTTATTTAGAAATCAGTTTTTTGTACTCACATTATTTAATCTAAGAAGCTAATCATGTTCTGACATGAAATAATGACAACTATTCATCCACAAAAATACTAAACCAAAGTTATGTCTAACACGGCCATATTGACAATCGTACGTCCTCGTACGCCTTTTCTCGTATTACAACACTACGGTAGTTCATCTCGGGATTTCAAAAACACTGCCTCGGCCACACTGACCTTACAGAACACTAAACACTCCACATGACAGAGGCAGTCCGTTCGCGTATCATGCGACCAACACCTACTCATTTGTGACATAGGCAGATTCTCGAAGGTTCTCGTAGATTTCTCGGAGGTTCTCGTAGATTTATGCTTATCACAAAGAGAGGCGCAGATAGCACGCACAATTCCTTCGATGAACTACACTCCCGTTACAATAATCCACGTAACCAACTTTTACTTTACACAACGCACGAAAAACACAAACGCCAGTATGCCGTTAGAAAACTACGTAAACGTTTAACATTTAAAAAGAGTGAGCTTGAATTCTATCCCACTTCGGATGACGGAAGAAGGGCCCAAAGGCTATTTTTAAAAAGAGTGACGTCAGCAATTCTGACGTCACCATCATCAGGGCAGGCGCTCATACTCGAAGTAGAACGCCCGTAGGTATATTACTGCCCTTTTTATCCACGTCGAAATTATAGAGAGAGCTCCGAACGCTCCGACGGCCGGCGCGTGAATGTGCTGTGTCGTAGGGCGCTCGTATTTAAAGCAAACCATGACTCACAAGAATTAGTTTGACAGTGTTGCCACTCTAATTTTTACAATGAATTTTTATCATTTTTAACAAACATTAATTATTTCGTTATTTTAATTATTTCATTACATTAATCAACCACCTATTTAAAAAGATCAAAGTAAACTTTAGCTAGTTATAATTATTTAGTAGTTTGACGGTAGTCGTTTAGCGTCGTTGCGCCGACATATAAATTGATATAAAATTCAATTATCTCAATAGCCAATGTTATAACAACGATTTTCTTTGAAAGAAACATTTTTTAAAGGTAATGAATAGAATTTGAATAATACTAAGCCCGTTTTACGTATTGGAGGCCACTAATATATTTTTACAATTTATGTATTTTTAGGTATAGGTATTTTTAGAAGCTACGATTACTGAAAAAATTGTGACGATCGATAGTATGTGACGTTTTCGCATAAAAAATCATCGGAATGAGTCAATTCATTGACGAGATTTTCATAAAAATGTAACGTGAATTTTAAAAGGTATACATAAAAATCAAATATTAAAATTTGTGTTGACGTATAATAAGAAGCTTAAATGGATTTAAAAAAAATATAGAGAAAAAGCCTGGTCGGCTGGCTAGTATATTTATCGGAAATTTTAAAATATTCAATGAACAGTATTGTATAATATATTTTTCGCTCCATTTCTTTGCTTTTGATCGAACCGACGAAGGTGGGAATCGCCAGCGTAAAGTTTTATTTTAATATTTAAATTTGTCGTCCATTTTTCTTGAACTATGAACAATTTGTATGAATCACGGAGTCGGAAAAGAATCAACTTTATTCTTTGAACAATTCTGCATTTGAAACAAAAAAGCATCTGCTTTTATTTTTAAAGAAAGTTTACCCCACCGCAAAAAGGAGTGTTATAACTTTTATTCATTTGTACGTGTGTCTGTCTATTTTCATTATAGAAATAAATAAATAATTATTAAAAAAAAAGACAAAGTTACTTCAAACATACCAAAATCGTCGCCCTACTCCATGACGTGACGGTATTGCCACGACGCGACCTTGAAATTTTACTCTCAATGCGCATAAAGAAGTTTCACTTCAAAAAAGTTTTGTGGGTGAGCTATTCAAATATATGTTATAACCCTCCATTACTCACCATTTGACATTAAAAATACAAAGAGAAACCGCTATTTAATTAAACCGCCATTTAAATTCGAAGTGTATTCAGTATTTACATTTAAACTTTAAAAGGGAACCAAACGCGAGACTCGTAAAGTAAAAACGTGGGTAATTACTGTATTCTATGTAAAAAAGCCTCGGCTCATTAGCCAAATTAGTCGCATTTGTAATTATTTGACGCAAGCCTTTTGTTTATGGTAATTTTAGACTAAAGTGGCATAGAAATAAAGCTGTTAGAAAAAACTGTTTTATATTCTGTTTCAATAATTGTTAAACTTATAATGCCATGGAATTATTATATAAAACATGACCTCAAATTAAATGGCACATTCGAAGCAATTGTTCCTCGGTATTCAGAGGTACTAACATGAAAACTATCGTCAAAGTATTCGTATCGTCATCAAAAGCATGACATCATTATAACAATATACTGGCTGTAACCCGTGGTTTTACCCGCATTGCTCCGCTCCTATTGGTCTTAGCGTAATAATATATAGCCTTCAGCCTTTCTCGATAAATAGGCTACACACTGAAATAATTGAATTTTCAAATCGGAAACGTGTATCCTGAGATTGGCGAACCGAACAAAGAAATTCTTCAGCTTTATAACATTAGTATAGATAAAAAGTAGTTCCTTTTATGCACGGCAGGGGCGCTTTTCAAAGTCCCGTGAAAATGCTCTCGATGACCATACTAATACAATGAGGATAGTTTTCGTGCTCGCCCCTCTGACGTAGTTTATTCGACGTTCGACCCTACCCTCACTAATAAGTCTTTGTGACTGGTTTATTGTATTTATTTTCATCTGACTGCACAGGTAGACTACAAGCCCGCATAGGAAAAAAATATGGGTCAAATGAACCAC
>CAJQZM010029107.1:0-20495 GCA_907164665.1 Colias nastes | reverse complement strand
TATGGATTTTAACAAGGTCTTTATATACTTATATAGTCTAGCTTCTAGCACAAAAGTACAAAGAGGGAATAAAGAACCTGGAATGAATAAAAATATGTAGTATGAGGGATTTAGGAATAGTTAATGTAACTCAGAATTTTTTTAATTTATTTCATACACATACATTATTGTTAGAAAGACAGTAATTTATGAATCCTAATAAGCTTTCTACTGGAAACTGGTCATTTTCATCATACATTTTGTAACTATAATAAACAATATAAAAGAAAAAAAATATTACAACAATAGTTTACTTACCTAATTTACATACTTATACTTGGTAAAAACATATATGTACTTATGGTAATATTGTTAATAAAAATAATGCCTTGTCATAATGCAAATACAAAACTATTGTTAATGGTTGATATATTTATTAATTTGCAACAAAAATTACGTAAATACACACCAATTTCGTATAAAAAGGATACGTCTTTTATTGAACTAAATGTCGACTAATAAAATAATATAGATCAATACCAATCGATTGTTACAGAAAAATTAGTACTGAGGTTAACATACATCCTGTTTGTTCCTAAATGTTTAATATTATTTCTTTGAAAGCCTATTAAATTTAACAATAACAGAGATAACCTCCTTTTTTGAAGTCGGTTGATGGATGTTCCTTGGCCTTGTTCATTAAAAAATAGAATACTTTTTTACCTTAAAATTATGTAATATTATTGTGAGCGGCGATTGGAAACAATTGCATGAATTATTTTAATTTATGTACATTCATCATTATGTGTACAATCACACCACAAAGGTCAGGACTGCGTTATACCAAGTTGTGAACAAAGTCTAATATTAAAATCATAAATAATGGTTATTAATTTCTGAAAGCATGTTTTTGTGAATAATAATTGTATAGCGTTATTCGTATAAAAACTTGTTTAAGTCGCTTAAGTCCCTTCTAATGTCTACTATCGTTAAAGTTATTAATTTTTGTGTGTTTCATTTTCGTGCTGTAACGGCTAGCTATTCGTTAAATATATGCAAGAAATCATCAATTAAACTTATTTAAAGAGATTACGAAAATACCAAAGTTTTACATATGCCATAATATATTGTTATCACTTTAATATTTCTACAATTTTTGATATACCTAAGATCGATATCCAATTTAAAATTTTAACACGCTTAACATAAAATTAACGTTATTCCCAATTAAAGTGTGCATTTGCTATTTAGGCGTCGATTTAATAAAAAATAAGTAGGAAACTTGAAACTAGAATTATATGCCCCTGGGTCTATCTTATCAAAACCTGTTAAGTGTTTCAGCTTATCATATATCTGAATGGCTACACCCCCGTGGTAAAAACCTATTTTCCGAAATATTTTCTATCTCTGAACCACATACATTCGATTCGATCAGCTCATTTTTGTGACAGGAAAACTCCACACAGTCTTATAAACTTTATCGTACATAATATACTAGCTTACCGCCCGCGGCTTCGCCCGCTTTGTCTAAAACCTAATAAATTATATACTAAAACCTTCCTCTTGAATCACTCTATCTATTAAAAAAAACCGCATCAAAATCCGTTGTAGTTTTAAAGATTTAAGCATACATAGGGACATAGGGACAGAGAAAGCGACTTTGTTTTATACTATGTAGTGAAGTTTACTAATTGAACATCATTACAGGTATTTTTAATTGAATTTTTTTATGTATTAATGTTAATTAAATACAGGGAAATGCGCAACTCACGCGATCGTGTACGCAATGCTGATATCCAATGGCACTAACCACGGCTTGCACTCGTTCATCGTGCCGCTACGAAACCCTAAGACTTTGAAGCCCTTTGCGGGGGTCACTGTGGGCGATATTGGAGAAAAGATTGGCCTCAATGGGGTGGATAATGGGTAAGGTTTTGAGATTTTTTACCTTTATATGTATGAGTAGCTTCCCCTTTTTTCTGGGAAAATCTTGCATAGATACCCTTGATGCCCGGGGAAGGAGCCATGGGTTATGTTGGAATCTTACCGACTAAAACCCCACGAACAAAAAATATGCTTTCTGAGTGATGTAGACAACACTTTTGTACATTTATGTAGCTTTTTGCTGGCGAATTGGTAGTTTTGGCGAGCGAAAAATAAACCTTTATAATATGTGTTAAGAATGACAGACTTGTAGTTGGTGTATAAACAAGTAACAAAATATACATACCTAAGTACCTATACATAGGTGATTTACGATCTTTAGTATTGAAGTAAATGTCGAAGGCCGAAGGTCTAAGTGCAATACTACAAACATTAATATGTTAGTAGTACATAATATTACCTCTATAATGCAAATATGTATTTTGTTTTTATGAAGTTGATTTACATATTTTTTTTACTTATTGTATAATATGTATACTTACTATCTTGAGCGCGTGGCTTCGTTCGCGAGGTACCCTTGTAAAAATACTAAATTATCCGATAATAAGGATCGACATGAAAGAATAACAAACATCGATCCATTCTCACAAATTTGCACCTTTATTATACTAGTAGGGAGTAGAAATCATTGCAATAGTATTTCCTAAGTTTACTAGTTTATTCTAATATGTACTAGCAGTCTGTCCCGGTTTCGCTCGTTTTCAAATTCACATTTTCTCTCCAAATGAACCATCCTCGCACTTCAAGGAATATTTATTATAAAAAAAGAATTAATGAAATCAGTTCAGCCGTCGAGTTTTGCGCTTAGCAACACATTTGGCGATTCATTTTTATTATATAGAATATTAGGTTTCCGCCCGCGGCTTCGCCCGCGCAGTCAAAGAAAAACCCGCATAGTTCCCGTTCCCGTGGGATTTCCGGGATTGCGTCATTTTCCCGGGATAAAAAGTAGCCTATGTCCTTTCTCGGGTATCAAAATATCTCCATACCAAATTTCATGAAAATTGGTTCAGTAGTTTAGGCGTGATTGAGTAACAGACAGACAGACAGAGTTACTTTCGTATTTATAATATTAGTATGGATTTATAAAGAGTGGAAATTTTCAATAGGCTCTGCAGATTGCTGTTCTAACAGATTTCTAATAAATATGTTTTATTCAACTACCCTCAATAATTAATTTTATTTCAGTTTTGTAATGTTCAACAAGTACCGGATTCCAAAAGACCTAGCGTTGGACAAGCTTGGCGGAGTAGATGACAATGGAGTATACCAGACACCTTTCAGAGACCCTAACAAGAGATTTGGAGCAGCCCTGGGAATTTTATCTGGTATGTGAATATTATGGTTAATTGTTTTATAGGAATTCCCTTTTTTTCAAGAAAAAAATGTCAGATACTTTATATAATAAGTATACCTATATACATTTATTCAAACTTCAAAATAAATTAATTTGAAGTTGAACCAGCAATTTTTATATGATTTTAAATTGTAAATTAATTGGGTTAACGATCGCATACATAAACCGTAACCTTGGTCTATAGCTTAAAATTCATCTATTTACTTTTTATTTTAATGATTAATTTATTTATTTACTTGGTATAAGAGATTTTATGTGATTCTATATATTTATCGATCAAAGTCAAAACAATTATAATAAGTAATTAAATCATTGAGATATCACCCTAAGACCTACATAAAAAAAAGACGGGTTGCACTCCGGGAGTGCCGGCAGAAGTGAAAACTTGATTATTAACGTTGAGCATATTTGATATCCATCCGTCTTACGCTTTTTCGATCAGGTCACGTGTCCTGACGCGAGTTTAAGATTTTATACCCATTACAGAAAAAGTGCTCAACGCCGCTAAAGAAGTTTTCACTTCAAAAATGTTTTACAATAGTAAGTAATTGGTTAAAACATTGAATAAAAACATCAAGGGAACTGTAATTATTTAAGGTTAAATCTAACCAATTATTATGACGTAAATACTGCTTTAAAATGATTGAATTTGTGTTAAAAATATTTCTTTTGATTTAATCACCATGGAATTAAACGATGAAATAGGTACAATAAAAAAAAATATTCATTGATTATGAATTATTCATAAATTTTGTCACAACAGAATATATAATTCTATTAATAGTTTTCCATTAAAAACCGTTAATACCACAAACTTCATGATCTGCCAATAAAAAATGAGCTTTATTTACAGGCGGTAGAGTGCACATTACTTCTATAACGACACATTACCTCGTGAAGGCCATAGTGATCGCCATTAGATACTCGGCAGTGAGAAAACAATTTGGCGCCGAAAATGGCGCTGACGAAACTCCTGTCTTGGAATATCAGCAGCAGGTATATGAGGAACTATTGTTTATTTATTTATTTTGTCTTTATTGTGCAATCGGTCTTATCTTATCTAATCAATATGTTATTAAAGTGAAATGCACAAATGATGGCTCTAAGGCATCTCTGTTTATCTGAGATAAATACAAAAATATAATATTCTAGTTTCTACTTTGTCATTAAGTAATAATGTAGCGCTTGGGAATGGATTTTTTTATCGTTATCATTGTTTTTGAATTTATTGGTTATAATTAATATTCACTTAATTATTCCTCTTCATACTAATTCATCAGTGTAGGTTGAGAATTAATGATGTTGGATTAGGTGGTTATAAACATGTATATTTACTGTGAAAAATAATGTGAAATCATAATTTTTATTACCGAATTTTAAAAAGCGACTTATTTATTATACAAGCGTACGTCATAATTATTTAATGTAGTCGTAAGTTCATTGTTTTAAATGTATAAATTCTCACGAAAAATCAAATATAATAGTTGGGATTTTGCAACTTAAATTATGTTAGTAAATCATAATATTATACATTTCGACAATGTTTTCAAGACTACAAATTATATTGATTGTGTGTGTAATGTATTTTGTAAACTTATGAACAATGACAATTATATTAGATAGAGATAGACTCGATAAAATCTCGATAAGGATCACCTGGGCCCCAGATCTATAGAAATACATTTTAAAAGACGTTTGACTTTTGGTAAAGAAATATTTCTAAACATCTTGGAGAGAAGAAGAAAATAAATTTCGACCTTTAGATTTTCTTTTCCTGGCCAATATTTTCCCGGGTAAACTCGAGCGAGGTCGAACCCACGTGTATCTCAAATACTCATAATAAATATCTATTACAACATTATCTCTATTGTTTCAGCAAATACGTCTATTACCTTACCTTGCGGCAGCTTACGCGTTCCGTGTCTTCTGTACTTGGTTTAGCCTCACACACGTCAATATTACCATTGATAACTTTATGGGTAAGACTTCTTTTTATAATTACATAATATAATACAGAACCGTTTTATATGAAGTACTATAATAATACTACAAAAAAAAAATAGTTTAGTATGGGAACCGAACGTTCCAGCTTTAGTTACCGTGGCTATATCAGATAACCATCTTTTATTTTTTCTCGATTTAATTTTTTGTTTATCAATCAAGTTTATGAGTAATTGTAAATAGTCTTAACGATATCACATTCACATTGTATCATCGCCATATTATCTGTTTAAAAATTATTAACAAGGAGAATACAATGTCGAATATTTAACCTTTACTTTTTAGATATGCTTCCTATACTATACTATAAAATTCTACAAAATACTCTGAGTCTTCACCCAATCGATAGATAGTCACCAAAAAAAAAAACATATCATTTAATATTAAGCATTCCAATGCTTTATAAATGAGAAAATTTTAAAGAAAAGATATATCGATATAAATTGTTTCGGTAGAAGAAATCGATAGCTGTGAAATTCGATAAGGTGAAAGACGTGGGTTCGAATCCCGCCTAGTGACCAGTTTTTATTTTCTACTAGCTTTCCACCCGCGGCTTCGCCCGCGCAGTCAAAGAAAAACCCGCATAAGTTCCCGTTCCCGTTGGATTTCCGGGATAAAACCTATCCTATGTCCCGGGGTAAAAAGTAGCCTATGTCTCAGGTATCAAAATATCTCTATACCAAATTTCATGCAAATTGGTTCAGTAGTTAAGGCGTGATTGAGTAACAGACAGACAGACAGAGTTACTTTCGCATTTATAATATTAAGTATGGATTCTTTAAAATTTTCTCATACATTTAAAAAATTCCAGGTAAATTAGAAAACGCAGCGAACCAAGGTATAGAGATGCACGCATTGTCGTCAGCTGTTAAGCCGCTCTGTGGTTGGTTGGCGAGAGACGCCATACAGAACTGTAGGGAGGCGTGCGGGGGACATGGGTATTTGAAAGGTAAATAAATATACTTAAAAGAAAAGTGAAAAAAAGACGTGTGGCACTCGGGGACTGCCGCGGTAAAGCTATTGCATGCTATGCCTTCAAGCCACACCTCCGTGCCCGTCGGAGTGGGGAGCGTGAGGTTTTTCGTTACGGAATTTCTCGATTCGGTCCCCGCGCTCAAGGCCCGCGATAGAAGCTATGCAATAGCTTAAAATACTTAAAAGAAAAGTGAAATAAAAACAATTCTCATACAGTTACTTTAATTATATGACTAGCTGCTCCGTCACTGTTCTGCCCTATTGTCTCTTTTTCGTGTTTTCTCTCCATAAGAATCTTCCTTTAACGAAAAAGTTACAAAAATTGAATGAATGAATGAAAATCCTTTATTGCTATAAAATACAAATATAAATACATATAAAATAAGCAAAACGGGGCCTTATCGCTAGGTAGCGATCTCTACCAGGCATCCCAAAATTGTCGATTTGGTCGAGCCGTTTTACGGTTAGGAACACATTTGACTATTCGTTTTTATTTATATAGAAGTGAAGTGGGATCTCTTTCAAGCAATCCGCAAAAAAAGATCATTTTACTCATATTATCAACATTTACCTTTTAATCCCAGCGGCAGGAATAGGCGACATACGCAACGACAACGACGCAAATTGCACTTACGAGGGTGAGAACAGCCTTTTGCTGCAGCAGACCAGCAACTGGCTGCTCGGAGTGTATCCTCGGAGGAAGTTACTCACTGGAGCTGATGGTCCACTTGGATCCTTGGAGTTCCTGGTTGGTGCTGATGATACACTGGCTAAGAGTTGTCCCTGGTGGAAGGTGGAGGAGCTCATGGATCCGTATAGTAAGTGAAAAGTATTAAAATGATTCTACCTTTTAATCTACTGCTGAATAACAATCATTAATTATTTATCCCCAAAGTTTCATATGATAATCTTTGTAACAAAATTCCTGTTAATTAACTGTCTTAAAATTTCTTATTTCGATCTTATATTGTCTTATAATAGAGGTCACCACTACTGAAAATGTTGAGGTTATGTTTTCATTCATAATTTTTAACAAGGCAAGTGTTAAAGATTTACAAAATATATGTGAGTAGTTTTTAAGTGAAACTTCTTAAGGAGCGTTGAGAGTACAATTTCATGGCAATACCGTCACGTCATGGAGTAAGGCGACAATTTTGGTATCTGTGAATTTGGCCAAAGAAGTTTCACTTCTGACACGTATGCTCTGCACAAATGCTCTTTTTATACATTGCACTATTTTTTACAGATATAACGCAAATGTACAAATGGCTAACTGCGTATACGCTCAAGATGACATATGACAAAGTGCAGAAATTGAAACAAGAGGGGAAAAACAACGTGCAGGCTAAGAACGAGTCGCAGTCATACAATGCTGTAGCTTTGTCGTGTGTTTATGGAGAGGTAAAGTAAAACTATTTTAAGCTATTGCATAGCTTCTATCGCGGGCCTTGAGCGCGGGGACCGAATCCAGAAATTCCGTAACGAAAAACCTCACGCTCCCCACTCCGACGGGCGCGGAGGTGTGGCTTGAAGGCATAGCATGCAATAGCTTTACCGCGGCAGTCCCCGAGTGCCACACGTCTTTTTTATGTTCATATCTATACTAATATTATAAAACTGAAGAGTTTGTTTGTTTGAACGCGCTAATCTCGGGAACTACTGGTCCGATTTGAAAAATTCTTTTGGTGTTAGATAGCCCATTTATCGAGGAAGGCTATATATCATCACGCTAAGACCAACAGGAGCGGAGCAATGCGGGTGAAACCGCGGGGAACAGCTAGTTAATTATAACACGTACTAAATAATGACAGCTATATTTTTAAGTATTTTCTACCGATTCAGAATTATTTTGAACTCCTGTGGTTTTTATTCTGAGGCCAGGGCCCAAGACAAACTAGTTCCCTATAAAGAATACTTGATTAATAACTTCTATTTTGTATTGTTAGTTCTTAATGGAACTGCATTTTAGAATATTATATTATATAATTGAATTGCATCCCGTGTTTAAATTGTTGTTGTAAAAAATACATAAATTTTAGGACCGGATCCTTTACATCCATCGTTATAACGACACACTTCCTTTAACGTTTAAATCATTGACTTAGAAAATTAACTTACTATAAGAAATTACACGCGAGGCTGGGTTAAATATTAGTTTGAATGTAATAATAATGTACTGCGATTTTACCCAGCTACCTAATTGATGTAGGTAGTTGATAACAAAACGCAGCAAGTCAACGACTATTAGTAAAGTGAGGGTAGTTGGGTCAAACGTCGTATAAACAACGTCCGAGCCCCTAGGCACGATTCGTACGATTGCGCCACGAGTCAAAGGAACGCGGCAATTTATAGTATTCGACAGCTAGCATGATTTGACAGGAAATAGTGATAACAATAATGACAACTATTCATCCACTAAAATATTAAATCAAAAGTTATGTCTAACATTACCATATATTTTTGCAGAACTTCATAATAAACCACTTCTACAAGACGGCGAAAGAGTTCCCCGATGAGTCGTGCAGGACAGTTCTGCTCGATCTGGTCTCCTTGTATGGAGCTTTCTTATTGGAGAAACATCTGGCGACTTTGTATATTGTGAGTAATATTCATTAATACCGTTTTTAATATAGTGTGTTCCTAGTTGCTGAATATTATATGCAATGTTTTTGAATACAAAAATGGCTTCTTTCAATCTTGTGGCTAATGATGACCAAAAATTTGTTTTTGTGCAAGTGCAATAAGTAATTGTGTTATAATTTCCTGTATAATCACAACCCGAATCTGCCACGTTCCGTTTCACCGGCAATCATCTTCCTAACTTACGAGAAGTCAGTGACGGCATGTTCCAGTATATTTTGTTGCTATCGTGTTATTATGTCGCATTTATCGACAGTTCAAAATGTACCTACCACTAATTACCTACCGCTGAAACTTCACATGTACCCAAATACATGATTGCGAGTAGCGTGGTGCTAATCATACTATAATATACAGGGTGTAATCGTTAAGTGTGCACAGGCGATTATTCCGTAACTATTGCAGATATCAAAAAACTTTATACTGATATCGAAAGGCCTTTACCTAATGAGTAAAATGACAATAATTACTTTTTAAAAATAAAACGGGAAATATCCAAAAATTTTACACCAAACACTCCGGAATAATCGCCTGTGCACACTTAACGATTACACCCTGTATATATAATGTCTCAAAATTGTTGATTTTTAACTATTAAGATCCCTAACCTCCCAGGGCGGTTACTTCACCCACGACCAAGGGCTGCAAATCCGTGAGGGTGTACTACAGCTATGTGGGAAATTAAGCACACAAGCTGTGAGCCTAGCAGATACCCTGGCTCCGCCTGACTGGTGTCTGAACTCCGTGCTGGGCATGACTGATGGACAGGTATACTATAATAATTATAATATTATACTTCTAGTTGTTTATAAGTGAGTATTTATATAGATTACTAGCTGTTCCCCGCGGTTTTACCCGCATTGCTCCGCTACTGTTGGTCTTAGCGTGATGATACATAGCCTATAACCTTCCTCGATAAATGGGCTATCTAACACCGAAAGAATTTTTCAAATCGGACCAGTAGTTTCTGAGATTAGCGCGTTCAAACAAACAAACAAACAAACAAACAAACAAACTCTTCAGCTTTATAATATTAGTATAGATGTGTTATACTGGTATACCATTGACGAGTGTTGTCAAAATTCGTTCATTAGTGTTTGCGTGAAAGATTAACAAACATACAACCATACCAACTTTCGCGTTAAAAGATATGAAAAATATTGCGAGCGGAAGAAAATAAGTCCTCTAGTACTTTCTTTTAATCAAATTAATATGGGTAAACCGGAGGGTATAGCTTATTATAATTTATTGATATGCTGTATTCCTAGGATTTTGAAACTTTTCAAAGTTTTGTTGTTTTTTTTATTGACATGTTTCACTGATAGTTAAACAAAAGATGGACACGATTGCGATGCCTATAATTATAATGCTCTTATTACATGCATGCTTGCATATCTATACTAATATAATAAATCTGTAGAAGGGTCAATTCTGTACATTGAAAATATTGAAAAAATAAATAGCATGGGGTGTTACTGGATCGATACCAAACCCAAATATGTGATTAAAAAAAATTTTGTCTGTCTGTCTGTCTGTCTGTATGTTCAGGCATCACGTAAAAACTAACGGTTCGATTTCGATGAAACTTGGTATAATTATACCTTATTATCCTGGGCATAAAATAGGATACTTTTTATCCCGGAAAAATACGAAGAAAAAAAATAAATCTTAATTTTTCTTAATTTTTCCGCGCGGACGGAGTCGCGGGCGAAAGCTAGTCTATACTAATATTATAAAGCTGAAGTGAAGTGAAGCAAAGAACTTCGGGTCCGATTTGAAAAATTCTTTCGTTGTTAGATAGCCCATTTATAGAGGAAGAATTTAGGCTATATATCATCACGCTAAGACCAACAGGAGCGGATCCACGCGGGTGAAACCGCGGGGCGAAGCTAGTACAAAATATAGGGATTGAGCTCGAGGATTAAAACTATTATAATATTTTGTTGCAGGCATACAAACACATACAAGACAAAGTGATGACATTCCCCGGTTCTATGACGCGACCGGAGTGGTGGAAGGACGTCGTGTTTTGGCACAATTATGTTACTTCTAAGTTATAATAAGTTACTAACTTAAAATAATATAAGTAAAAGGTGGAGATAGGTTACCAACAACATTTGATCTTCACACACTATACACACGATTAGACGACTAAATAATAATAAATAATTTATTTGCACACAGTTATTAAACTTATTTAGAGTGAATAAGATGGCATTATTCAATTATCGTGAGCGAAAAAGAGACAACTGATGTAAAATCTGGCTAATTAGCTACATTTTGATGTGTCCCTGAGCGCAAATCTATACTAATATTATAAAGCTGAAGAGTTTGTTTGTTTGTTTGAACGCGCTAATCTCGGGAACTAGTGGTCCGATTTGAAAAATTCTTTCGGTGTTAGATAGCCCATTTATCGAGGAAGGTTATAGGCTATATATCATCACGCTACGACCAACAGGGGTGGAGCACTGCGGGTAAAACCGCGCGGAGCAGCTAGTAACCTATATACACCTTTTTACTTATAAAATAATTGATAAACGTAGTAGAATATAATCAAAATATTATGAAAAGAAATACTTAACCCTACCTTACATGGGAGTTTTAAAAGTTAAATAGGTAATTTAAAAGACTGGTTTTAAAATGTGGTTTCTACGTATAGATGCCGATTCTTGCAATTTTATTAACTCCTTTAATATATATAGTAGTATGATCTAATTAATTATTTCTTCATCACATTAAAAATATAAATAAATATAATGAAAAAAAAAGAAATAAACAAGTATGGTGCAATAAAAGGCAACTAATGAATGCACAAATGAAAATTAAAAAAAAATATGAAATATATTTACTTAGATTAGATCATATTTTTGAATGGTAATATTGTATTTTTTATGAATGACTTTAGTTGTAATCTCTATTTTTATGTGATATTTATATTTTGTATATTGGATGGTTTATATTATGTAATTTTTAATTGTTGGGGATATTTTATACTTTTATATTGTATACAATGGTTTACGTAATAAATTATACAAATACAACTTGGTTTTTAATTTGCACTGGAAACTTTACTATGCAAAATAACTGTCGTTAAAAAATAAAAACATTATAACAAATATTCACATAGAATAGCGTTAAAATAGAGCGTCTTTTCATGAGTCATCTATACTAATATTATAAAGCTGAAGAGTTTGTTTGTTGTTTGTTTGTTTGAACACGCTAATCTCAGAAACTACTAGTCCGATTTGAAAAATTATTTCGGTGTCAGATAGCCCATTCATCGAGGAAGGCTATAGGCTATACAGGGTGTAATCGTTAAGTGTGCACAGGCGATTATTCCGTAACTATTACAGATATCAAAAAACTTTAAACTGATATCGAAAGTATTTAACCTAATGAGTAAAATGGCCATAATAAATTTTTAAAAATAAAACGAGAAATATCTAAAAAATTAACTTGAAACCCTCCCATACATTTAGTATGAGATACGAATATCCCATGTACATGGGTTGATCCAAAAGTAATGATAATCAATATTAAACAAGGTCATTACAGTTATAATAATAATGTAGTTCTCTAGATAGTCTTTTAACTAGAAAATATACTTCAATATTTTTTTTCCTAAACTTAAAAAAAAAACTTTGACTTCATCCACAAAAACCCCTCCACGCGGCCATCACTTCGCTGTCGTCTTAAAATAATTTATTGCTAAGAAAGTGTTTCTTGTGCCGAGGAAAGAGATAAAAGTAAATACTAGGAGCTAGATCTAAAAAATAGGGTAGGTGTTCAAGCATTTGGAATGCCAATTTTTGAATGGCAGCCATCGCAACTGACGCTTTGTGATCTGGTGCGTTGTCTTGGTGAAACAGCGTTCAGGTCCGCAGTTTGCCATGTCTCTTTTCCTTACTAACCTACCGCAATCTTTTAATTTGGTCTGTTTAGTAAGAGCCCAATAAAGTGGCTACCTTTTTAAAATATTCCACCATAATTATTCCTTCAGCGTCCCAAAAACTACCGCTTTAATCTAACCTACTGATTTTCACTTTGAATTTCTTCATCGTCACTTTGGAAGCTCGCATCCAGGACATTGATTGTTTTTTGGTTTCAGCATAAACATGGTGAACTCGGGTAACGTCCATGATCACAAAACGTGACAAAAAATTATCCTGATATCATTAAAAATTTAGAAATTTACCCTCTACATGTCGAATCGTTGTTTCTTCTTTTCGTCGGGAAACATTCTGGCACGCACGATTCACATTCAAATTAATGTAAATAATTGGAAACGTGGCCTGTTGATATGATTTTTTTGTGATTACTTAGTGAATACATGAGCAAGCAAAAAACATTTATTTTATATTTTTATGTGCACAGGAAATACCCAATTATCATTACTTTTGGATCAACCTAGTTCATTTAATATGAAAGATTTTAGCTTTTTCTTTCTTTTTTTGGTTTTCTGCTTTAATTACTTCGCAAATTTGAAGGGAAGTTCATTTAGAAACTGTAAATAGAGCTCCTCATTGTATTGCACAATGAGGACATCACTTCGAAAATCTGCTATGAATACAAAATGTATGGGAAATAAAATGTATGGGAGCGTTTAATGTAACATTTTTGGATATTTCTCGTTTTATTTTTAAAAATTTATTATGGCCATTTTACTCATTAGGTTAAGTACTTTCGATATCAGTTTAAAGTTTTTTGGTATCTGCAATAGTTACGGAATAATCGCTTGTGCACACTTAACGATTACACCCTGTATATCATCACGCTAAGACCAACAGGAACGGAGCCACGCGGGTGAATCCGCGGAGCGCAGCTAGTTTAAAATAAAAATACAAGTACGAAAAAGCGGTCACATCGCTCAATAGCGATTCCTATGATACAACCATGTCGAAATAAAGCTTAATGTTATATTAACAATTCACCAAGGCAATGGTCAATCAAGACCAAAAAACTGTTACAGGAATAAAGAAACATGTATTTAGATTAAATGTCAGGTTTAATTTGCATAATAAACGAAACCTGTCAATCACCACTAGCTAGAAATTCTAACTTCTATTTCTTTTTAAACCATGCTTCGAATAACAGCGGTGGTACTATGTGGGGGTTTCTTGTAAGTTATTTTTTCGTTTACTAGATAAATTTCTATGTCTACAAAAAAAAAACAAAAAAAAAACATGCTCAAAGCTACCGCAAAAGGCGGTTTTTAATTTCTGTATCCATTTTGATTGTTGTTTAAATATTATTATACCTATACTTTGCAGGCTATCTATTGTTCTGTACTTTACAGGGTAACTGCAGATATTGGGCCTATTATAAAAGAGTTAAAAGTAAAGACAGATTTGCAGTATGTTATCATCGATCTATTGAATCGCATAGCAAGGAAGGAGGACGTTTCATGCGTCGCCGCTATCACCGATACCGTTTATTTGAACGTGTTTGAAGGAGGGCTGTTTAAGAAAACTTTTCCAATGCCTTTTGTAACGGTAACCACAATATTATAGTGAAAATAATATACCTAGTTAATTAGTTAGAAAAGATTTGATAATAATAATTCCTTCAAAACTACAATTTCCATATACTTACTTATATTAACCTTAGGACGGCAACAGGGGTGACCCGTCACCCCACTACTCAATAAAAGTGTCTATATTTAGTTGGTATTGTTTCTGTATCTTTCTAACGCTCAATCTATTCTCTAATTGGCGTGGATGCAATCAGTCGCACGCGTCAACGTGTCGCGGTAAGTTGTTGTTTTTGTTATATTGACATTGCTGGGGTGACTCATAACCCCTATTGCTGTTTACGTAATTATTTCTTTTTGTAATACTGTAATAATTGTTGGATTTTTTTTTGGTAAAAATGGCTTCGATTTCGGATACGAACGATCAAGACTACTTGCAAAATATTGTTGATGCTAGCTCGGATGATGAGCGCCGTTCCGAAGAAGGGGATGCGAGTGAAAATGATGATCAAGTTTCGGTGCACTCGGAGGAGGAGGACATTATTTCAAATTATGAAGGTAGTGATGACGAGGATGTGCCGCTGGCACAATTACGCACTAAAGTGTTGAGAGGTAAGAATGGACATGTTTGGTCGTCTATTCCACCATCTGAACCGCACATGAAGCGTCGTTTGAGTACAAATTTGCCGCGAGAATTAGGAGTCACTTTACGTGATATTCTAAATATAAACCAGGAAACTCCTGAAGGTGAGCCCCCTGTAAAATTGCAAAAACAAGCAAGATGTGCACTATGTCCAAGAAAAAGGGACAAAAAAGTAAAAACTTTTTGCACAAAATGTCTTCAGCCCGCTTGCACTGAACACCGTAAGGATGTTTGCTTGAACTGCATTTAACCCAAAAAAAAAAATACCAAATTAAGGTTACCATAATTAATACTTTTTTCATGTCATTAATAATTGTATAAGTGATTGATCTCATAATAAATAACTTTCGTTTTCTTCCAAATTGCTGTTTTATTTGAGTTTAAAAATAAAGGGGTGATGCGTCACCCCTGTTGCCATTTATGTATGTAAAAAAAGTCTTGCCTGCGGAAGGTTAATTAACTATAACTAGATACGTAATTAAAAATCACTTATGTATCAGAAAATGTTTTAAGATTGTTGTAGAAGAACGCGAAGATTTGCTTTCACCAAACTTTTATACATTGGAATCTATACGACAAGCGAAGAAAGATGGCTGCAATGTCTACTTAATTATTTTAGCCAACGGTTTACAAGCTACTAGACTACTTACTTTTGGGGATAGGTAAGATTTTTACACCAATCTTATGAGTTATGTTACCTACTTGATTATAGGTGCAATCAATCATGATGTCTTTATACTGCGACGCACCTACCTCGCATGCTTGATAGCACCACGAGGTATCACGCTTGTGCGTGCGTACCTCGTAGGTTATATTATTTTGTGTTGTATTATAGTCCATTTATTAAGGAGAGCTAGAGAGCAATGAACAATATTGCAAAAGTGGGGAAAAAATCGTTTAAAGCACACGAAGTAAGACAGTAGTTGCTTAAATGAAAATGTTTGCATTATCTCCAAAAAAAATTGCAAGTCTGTTGTTCTTTTGTAATTAAAACCATTAATTTCTTTTCAACAGATACCGTCTGCTTGACACGAGAGCCATGTACATAATGCTCCACGACATACGACTATTTCACAGCGACTTCCACTATCTTTGGAAGCGAATAGTCAACGTTATTTTCATAAAGCACCATAAAAAGGTCATTGGAAAACTCAAAAGCAAAGCTTGGTTCGATCTATCTACCATACCTTTCCCGAATCCAATAAAAGAGGTTTTTATATCTCAAAGGGTGGATATTTGGAGGAATGGTAGGTTTCACTATGGAAGAGACTTGTTTGTTGATAAAACAAGCAATCTGAATGGTGAGGTTTTAAAGGTGGTGTATTTGGAACACGTCCCTTCTGTGACGGTTATGAAAACGAATGAGACAAATAAAGTCAGCGGCGCGGGCGTTGAGGTAGAAGTAAGTTTAGTTGTTTTTCAATGCTTATCGTTTATTTAGTTACTTATAACGCTGATATAAACCAAGAAGAAATATCTGCAGTCTGCAATATGTAGAAATGATGAAGATAAATCTTTCAGATCCTCAACACACTCTCCCAAAAGATGAATTTCAAACCAAAATTATACCAAGCGATCAACGCAGAGCTGCATAAATGGGGTGAAAAGCAGGCCAACGGTTCTTTCTCCGGTCTTCTCGGTGAAATAGTGAATGGTAAAGCGGATTTAGCGCTGGGCAATCTGCAGTACACACCGTACCATTTGGAATTAACGGATCTAAGTATGCCATACACATCGCAGTGTTGGACGTTCCTTACCCCTGAAGCGCTGACGGATAATTCGTGGAAAACGCTTATCTTGCCATTTAAGTAAGCTCTTCTATTTGGTAATTTTATTTAATTGACAATATTTAATATTTATTGCGTAATTTCCCTTATTTTAATTCTAACCTGTCTGTCTTGTGTGTAAAAAAAATTAAAACGATGAGGGTAATGTCGTCCATTCCACACGGCACAACGTTTATCTCAATGGTTTTATAACATAGTCTTTATTTTAATTTTTAATGTAAGTATGAACTTTTTGTCTAGATTGTACATGTGGATCGCGGTTCTCCTGGTGCTATTGGTGACAGGATCGATTTTCTACGGCTTAGCCTATTATTACTTGGACTTGTTAGATTTCAAGGAACAATCAAGAAATCCAGACAAGAAAGAAAACCTTGGTGGTAAATGCATGAGAGTTAGTTATGTATAAAAACGACTGGAAGGATATTGATAAAACTTTCAAAGCTTTTTAATCTTATAAAGCTTATTAGTCAATTGCAAGGGCATAGGCTATAATTTATTTTGAACTTGAATCGACACAGTACATATGCGCAAACGAAGTTACAGGCAGAGCTAGAAAAATATCAAAGTTTACGGTTTTAGAAAGTAAAATATAAAGGCAAACGCATTATTTTACACCGTCGATTACTCTTTTTTTGTACATAACTAGTTTAAGTGTAATACTTTAATTTTTTTTTATTTCGATATAGTTACTTATACTACTTTAACGTCTTTTTAAAGTAGGTTATTAACCTCTCAACTCATACCTATAGGAATACAATGAATGTAAATTTACTCGTTAAAAACAGGCTTGCAGGTAATCCTGACTCATTTGAACGCTAAATGACACGTCTAATGTTTGCAGATGCAAAACCAGTCGGCTTATACTTGTTCGGCGAAATTACAAATAGTATTCTATATACTTATGGAATGTTACTTGTCGTTTCCCTGCCTAAGCTGCCAACGGGCTGGTCGATACGGCTTTTGACTGGATGGTACTGGCTATACTGTATCTTATTAGTAGTATCATACAGAGCGAGTATGACGGCCATTCTAGCCAACCCAGCACCTAGGGTCACTATAGATACGCTAAAAGAACTAGTCGATAGCAAGCTCACATGTGGTGGCTGGGGAAGCGAAACAAAGAACTTCTTCCAACAATCCTTAGACGAGAAAGGGCAGAAAATCGGAGAGAAATTTGAAAGCATTAACGATCCTGATGAAGCCGCTGAAAGCATCGCAAAGGGGGTTTTCGCATACTACGATAGCGCCAATTTCCTTAAATACCTTAGTGTTAAACGAAAAAATGCAAACATGCACATCCAAGACGATAATTCGACGATCAATGCCACTGAAATGGTGAATGCCACGGGAATGGAAAGGAATCTTCATATAATGTCCGATTGCGTGGTTAACACGCCTATCTCTATAGGGTTTCATAAGAATTCACCTTTGAAGCCTCTGGCCGACATATATTTACGCCGAATTGTTGAAGTGGGGCTGGTGGAGAAGTGGCTAAATGATGCCATGTACAAAATAAGATCTTTAGACACCAGTGAGGAAGAAATCAAAGCTTTAATAAATTTGAAAAAAATGTACTGTGCCTTCATTGCTTTAGCCATTGGTTATTCTGTGAGCTTTTTATGCCTTATAGGTGAATTCATACATTGGAATTTCATTGTAAAAAGAGACCCTCAGTTTGATAAATACTATTTAGATGAATATTACAAGGCCAAGAATAAAAAGCATTGATTTGTATAACTAATTTATTATTAAAATTATTTTACATGATTGTTTAGAAATAAATATTTTGTCAGTCATTTTTAAGTCTTTTTCCAAACATAATTAAGTGGCACCATAGAACTTAAGAGGAATGTATTAACTAGTCATTTCAAAATATACTATTTAACTGAGTATGCTCTAGTGTTTCTTTTATCATTCTAAACATAATTAAAAATTAGACTAACATATCATTAAAAAATACATAAACATCAAATCTCATCACAACATTTAAATAATGCAGTAAGTATTTCAAAGTTTAAATAAATTTGTCCAAACACTTCTGTCATATGAACATTATCCAAACAGTGATGAGAATACTTTATAAAATGAATACTACAATTGTTTTTGTTCTGGATGAAAAGCCGGTGCCTTTGCACCTTCAGGGGCATTTTCTAAGATCCATGGATGCTGAAGTACACTGGCCAACGGCAACCTTTGTTCAGGATTAATCACTAATAATTTCCCCATCAAGTCTTTGGCTTTCTCAGATATAAAATCTGGGTATTTGATTATAACATAGCGTATCTTTTTATAAGTTTGATGAGAATCTTTTGCGTCAAAGGGAGGTAAACCAACTAATAACTCATAGCATAATACTCCTAAACTCCAAATATCCACGGCATAGCTGTGTGGCTTCCCATCTATCATCTCAGGAGATAAATAATCCAAAGTACCGCATAATGTCATGCGTCTAGAAGATGGAGAGTGCACCGACCAACCAAAATCAGCTATCTTCAACTCCCAATTATGTCCGATTAATAAATTCTCAGGTTTTAAGTCTCTGTGTATAACTTTTTTTGTATGGCAATAAATAAGGGCTTTGGTCAAATCTCTTACATAAATTGCTGCAGTTCTGTCATCGAAACGCCCGCGTTCCTTCAACAATTTGTACAAAGCTCCGTGTTTTGCGTATTCCAGGATAAAGTATATGCGTTTTTCGTCATGAAAGTAACCGTACATTCGCAGTATGTTGGGATGTCGAAGGCGACATTGTATCTCGACTTCGCGACGCACTTGATGCTCTATTTCCGAATCGTGAATTTGACTTTTGAATAATACTTTAAGGGCAACAACATAGTGCGATTCTTTCTCTCTCGCTAAATAAACATTTCCAAATTTACCTTTTCCGAGAGGTCGTCCTAAGTCGAAATCCGAAATAGTCCATTGTTTCTTTTTCTCCTCTTTCTTTGCTTCAGGTTTTACTGGCTCTCCCGCTGCTGTTGCTTTGTTGTTGTGAGCAAGGGGTCGACTTACAGGCAGTGTTGGTACTTTGAAACCATCTGTTGTTGCTTGAATCATCGGTGTACTCGTAGAAGGCACTAGAGATCGTCCACCAATTGGAGGTCTATTTTCTTTGGACTCGCTCTTTTGAATATTCATAATTTATTATACTTTAATCCTATTTTAGTAGTTAGGCACTTTATCATGAAGGAACACAATGTTCGCGGATTTTAGATTTGATTAATGATTTGAATAGAATGACAAGTCCAACGTATTTGAACGTCAAGTTACCATATAAAAAATTGTTTTTAATGTTTCTTTTTATTTCTAAGTTAGTGTGAATGAATGTTTGTACATTTATAGTAATAACGTTAGATTTAAAGGAAATAATTTTAAAATAATTTAATCTTATTAATTTCTGAAGTGCTTCTGAATAGGTATACCTATTCTTTGAATTAGAAAAGTGCATTCCACTTGTCAACCATACAAATACAACAAATTATTGGATTCATAATTTTTACAATGAAAATAAATAATAAACGTTTTAATATCAATTAATATTATATAATAGTTGAACTTGGAAATTATTTAAACATACACCCAGACATGCAACCTTTGGAGTTTGGAGATTAGCTATATTCGCCAAGAAAAACATTCGGGTGAGCCGTCAAAAGCAATGAATAAGGAATCACATGGAAGTGACATACCTACAAAAAAAGT
>CAJQZM010029106.1:0-17068 GCA_907164665.1 Colias nastes | reverse complement strand
TTTTTATTATTTACGATCATGGCGGACGTTGAAATTAATCGCGAGGAATCTCCGAAATGTATGAAAATAATTATAGTATAATTCGATCTTATAACAATATTATTAAGAAAGTGAAATATTATCGCATGTCAGTTACCTAGTTAAATAAATCAATTTATATTATAATAGATTTTTTTCGTCATTATGTTTTGTAATCGTTTTATATTTAAAGGTAGCTTAAGATTGAATGTTGACGGAAAGTCAGAAATTGAGTATGAACTTTTCAATATTTAGGATCCATTTATTTAAAATACATGTCCGTATTTAATTTCACTTCATGTTCGTCTCAATTATTAACCCTTAGCCGAAACACGGCTCGAACAGCTTAAGGTGCGGTCAACATAACCACGTGGACACCGCTTAAATATTTTAGGTGACTGCATACTTCAGAGGGTAAGATAAACGGAGACCAACTTGCATGTTATTAGTCAAATTCTTTCGGACACCTAGATTTATTTCAACAAATGATTAGCCCTTTTTGGAAAGAGTAGCGTCAAATCATCAGTGTTCATTCCTTACTCGACAGATGTCTTGACCTTGACCTGACCTTTTTTGGCGTAACGTCACATAATGCTTCATAATATGGTATATAGATACATAGTAGTTTGTTCTTTATAATATGTTTTTTAATTTATTATTAAACATAAATGTTTCTCGTTTCTTTATTTCGAAATATTATGCTGTGAAATTAGTGTCCGCCTACTTATTTCATAGCACAATCTAACTATACATTTAATATGCTATAAAACAAGTATTCCCCTACTTATATCTACTAGTATTTCGACCAGTTAGCTACTATGTAGTTATTATTCTGTGCCAGTTCCTATTCCAGGTAACTGCACACTTACTTCAAACTAGACGCGCTGCCATTCGACGTATACCGATCAGCTGGTACGTCGAGGGTCTCTCCGGAGTTGTTGAACTTCCACTTGAAGACCGCGGCTGGTGGGTCCGCGTCCACCTCGCACACGATCACCACGGACTCCCCCCGCGCTGCACCCACCACGGATACCCCCGTGGTACTACCACTGCGACAGGAGGGGGCATCTGTGAAGCAAGAAATAGGAGTTATATCTGTATTATTTTGAATAGGTACGAAATATCCTTTAAAATTTTTAAATACGATGGTACCACGTATTTTTACACGTTATAACATAAATAATTATATTGTTAATTAAGTACATAACTGTACGAAATGTTTTCTGCGGTGTTAACTAAAATTATAGCAGACTAGATGTGCCCTGCGATTTTACCCGCAGTGCTCCACTCCTGTTGGTCTTAGCGTGATGATATATAATAGCCTATAGCCTTCCTCAATAAATGGGCTATCTAACACCGACAGAATTTTTCAAATCAGACCTGAGATTAGCGCGTTCAAACAAACAAACTCTTCAGCTTTATAATATTAGTATAGATATTAGACCTTTGGGATTTAAATTATACGCTCTAACGTTGTTTTTTACTTGTAACATGAAGTTAAAATCCATTACATGATTCATAATGGATGTAGGAAGCAACTACATATGTACGCTTACATAATTAAAGAGAACCTGAAAGCAAACTCTTTTTAATTCCTTTTGATATTTTTAAAGAAACGGCAGAATAATTTAATTTAATGGTAATAACAGTTTATCTACGGTAATGTCAGTTATTGCTTTTTCTTGATTGGACCCTCTTGTCTTCCCAATTTTGAAAACTTAAATATAAGTTTTATTTACAACAATTTACTATAAATAGTATTGTAATGTTACCTAGAAATATTCAGTTAGGTATTTCAATACAGCTGTGCAAATGAGAAAACATTATCGTATTCCAATCTCGCAAAGGAACTGTCTCTGTAATAGTTCATTCGTTGTGAAGATTGAAACGGAGACATCACGATTTAGGTGGGCCAGATAGTATCGAAAAGGAATCACTGGGTACAATAGCTGTACGCAATTCCGACCTCTCAGGTGTGGTGGCATGGTTTATTTTAGCGTGTACACTTTTGATATAATTTGTGGTGTTTCGGAGGGCTGTAGAGCAATTTGATAGAAATGAGTACGGTTGGAGTGGAATCGAAGGTGAAATGCATTAAGTGGAGCCGACCCGGTGACACGCGATGCTTGAGTTATTGGTCAACGGTTTTATGATGTTACTAGAAAGACCGTGGCTTTGTCTGAGTTAACAAAGTAAAGCGTACCTAATTAACCTTTAGAAATGTTAGCAGTTCTGGCATGTTCCATCTAAATCTAAATGTAAGTAGTTCAAAAAAAAGGCCGATATTTTTTTATAACTAATAGTAACTTGTTAGAGTTCTAACAGACGAACGGCAAGTTGTGAACGGCAGAGGCTATTTCAGCCGTCGCCACACGTCGACGGCAGCCGTCGGCACGTCGACGGCAGCAGTCAATATGTCGACGGCTGCCGTCGTCACGCAAAGACGGATGCCTTCAAACGTGAAACGCTTGCAGCGTCGCCACCTGTCGACATGTGGCGACGGCTGAAGTAGCCTCTGCCATTCACAACTTGCCGTTCGTCTGTTAGAACTCTTAATAAATTATTGTCAAGTTTAATCTTATGTACAGATTTGTCAAATATCAAAGTTATTGAATCTTTCGCTATGTTTTCATTTTCTTTGCCTTTTTTTCTAATCATTTTCTAAACATTTTATTTTGCTCTACATTATATTAATGAATACTATACAGAAATACAACAATCGTATAACTTCATCGAAGTATTTGAAAAATTGAACGTTAATAACTTCCTACCTTTCCAGTGAATTGTTAGCACAATTTTCTTCGAAATAAGAAAGACGAAAGCGTTAAAATTAAAAGCGTTTTCATTGAGTTTAATCTTGTAGAAATATTTTATTATTAAGCTTTATATAGATAGAAACACCTATTTAATTCTTGGAAAGGTGGAGAGCTTTCGAAATGAGAGCTATTCTCTAATAAAATTTCATTGTTCTTCGTAAAATACTTTTCTTTACTTTACTTTAGGAAATACAAGGAAATGCACTCCGTTGATTGTACTTGTAGCACGTTTGTATTGTAATTTGAAAGTATTGCGTGAGTATAAAGTGTGGTTATATGGATTTAACGTATCGAATGTTCGCGAAGGATGTCGTCTAAATCCAGGCATTATTAGTATAGGTGATACCTAGTAACTTGGATGTAGGAAGAAATTTAAAAATATACAAATCGTCTAAAATCATATTAATGATACGCCTATCATTTGTGAACATAATTTTATCAGTATCTATAACATCAATACGATAAAAATAAAGACTTATTGAGTGCAGCCAGAAAATGAAAATGTGCAATCTTGTATCAAGCCTAATAATAAAATATACCATAATATATTGTAGCATCTATTTTACCTAGTATCTATGTACCTGAATACCTACACATTATTATTCAATTCTACCTTGTTATTTTGTAAAATATTAAACATTTTAATGTTTTCCCCCGAAAAAAGTTGCACAAATGTTAAACCTAGAAAAAAAGCAATGTGAAAAAGACAGCTGTTGGGATCATGCGCTTTTTTATTCCAGTGTAAGCTGTGAGTTTCGGCGCAAATATTGGTTCCGATTCCGAAACATTGCCATTGTTTATTGGGACAAACCGGAGCCTTGTTCGGACATACATACGGATTTTTAAACGAAATATCGCCAGTGGAGATTGAGCTTGATATAAAATGTGTGGCACAGTTGTGAATTAATTTATGAATTAGATATGATTGAAATGATGTACTAGTAACTAGATTATCCATTATGTGAATTGCAAATTCGTCTCTTTATAAAAAGCATACAATTTTAATGCAGAATTGTGTAAAGTAGAAGTAAAATACATTCTTTCTAGAATTGTAAATTCATCTCTGTATTAAAAGCATCTAATATATATATTATAAAGGCGAAAGTTTGTATGGATGTATGGATGTATGGATGTATGGATGTTTGTTACTCTTTCACGTAAAAACTACTGAACCGATTATAATGAAATTTAGCACACATATAGAGGGTAACTTGGATTAACACATAGGATAGTTTTTATCCCGGAAATCCCACGGGAACGGGAACTATGCGGGTTTTCCTTTGCAAACGCGGGCGAAGCCGCGGGCGGAAATCTAGTATTATATAAATTTAAAACAGAATTGATAATAAATAGTAAAGGAAATCTGAAACTCTATTCTATATTGGAAAATCGTAAAGGTTTTGTAAATATTAAGCAAATACAATTCTAAGTAGGTATGCGAGTGTGCATTACTAATTTTACTTGTATTCTGATCCTTTGTTCAAATATAAACTAGTTAAAAATTCAAAGTTAATCTCATGTTATCGTATATAAATAAAATGACTCATAAAAACGGTATCCAAGGCAAGTCCATCCAAATCCTAACCTCAAATAATTTAAAGATTAACTAAAACCCTTTAATACTAGATAATAAACCATCATGTCGTATGGCCGTATATAATTAGAATTTCGCAAATGGGTACAGTAATTATGCACGTGGTCGAGACGTGATTAATATTAGACTAGGTATAGTACTGAATGAGCACCTGCGGATTCGGAGCCTTTAAAATCCTATCCTACTAATATTATAAATGCGAAAGTTTGTGAGGATGGATGTGTGTGTGTGTATGTTTGTTACTCTTTCACGCAAATATAACTGAACCGATTACAATGAAATTTAGCACACATAGAGAGGGTAACGTGGATTACTTAACACATAGGATAGGTTTTATCCCGGAAATACCACGGGAACGGAACTATGCGGATTTTTCTTTGAAAAAGCGGGCAAAGCCGCGGGCGGAAAGCTAGTTATGTTATAAATAGCGTATGAGGTTAAATATAAACACTGTTCGACATTAAAGTTTCGTTCGAGAGTAATTTGATTGTATCTGGCTATAAGTAGTATTTTTATTGAAAGTATAGAAGTAAGACAGTTCTAGAAGGGACGTAAAAAAATGTTGGTTGATCATACCTATTTGTATAGTGTATAGCTGATAATATACTGCAGTGGTGATAAAATGAACATTTTGTAAAAATTATAATTATTAATAGGTGAACAATTATTTGTACGTTATTATAAATTACATATTTCCGTAACGACTTACTGCTGAAAGAAGCCAAATAGTATTAAATGTAACTGAAAATATGTTCTATCGAGTACGATAACAAGCAAGACACTTTATCGAATCTAAACCCCAAATTACAAAACTATCACGTTTCCATCTGAAACAATCGATCCAACAATCCAATAGAACACATCTTAAGTTGTCTTAAGTGTACACTTAACCTTCACTAACATTACAATTTAAGCGACATTTTAAATTGAAACAAAAGCTACGGAGACGCAAGTCGCAACAAATAAAATATGTTTCATTACGACAACAAGACACTGTATCAAAACTAAACCCCAAATTACAAAACTTTGGATGAAACGTTTCCATCTGAAATAATCGATTCAACAATCCAATAGAACACATCTTAAGTTGTCTTAAGTGTACACTTAACCCTCACTAACATTACAATTTAAGCGACATTTTAAATTGAAACAAAAGCTACGGAGTCGCAAGTCGCAACTTCATTCCGAAACAATTTTCTTTCGGAGCAGAAATTTATTGCAACATTTCCCGCTATGGGTACATTAAAAATTCCTGTCTTGTTTCGTCTTGGGACGCGGGTGCGACGTCACCAGGCACCTGGGGCCTGCAGTCAATAGTTAATTTACGTTAGATATAACTGTGTCAGTTTAATTAAGATGAAAGTTGGTGAGAAAAGTATTGCATGTGCACTTTATGTGGTGAATTTGTTTGTAGGTATATTGTTTTTGTAAGGAGTCATGTTTTGCTTGTTTCTGTACATCTATCGCTATTAAGCCATGTCATAGGGATAATTTCGCGCCATACAGTAATTATAGTTTAACAGCTCTTTTGCAACATTTTTAATTTGTATGAAAAATTAAAACTAAAATTATAGTGAAAGTAGGTACAGAGTTTCTTGTCGGTTTTTCTTTATAGAAACTTTCTGATATTGTATATAAATTATATTATGTATTATGACGATTCAAGACTCACTGTAAAAGTTTTGCTGAATATTTGGTTGGAATAAAAAAAAATGGCATTGAAATTATATAGGTCGAATGTTCGAGAGCTCTACACGCACTAACATAAACCTTCAAAGTTAACGAAGTGAAATTTGCGTTAGTTGCGATAAACGATACAAGTTTCATCGACAAGTTTTAATGATCGTCTTCAAGGTAGTTAGTTTATCTAAGAATTTAAATTTTGCAGATTTATTACAGTTTTCGTAAACATTAATAATTCACTAATTGTATTACGAAAATTAGAACGAAAGTGGTAAATTAATACTATGTACTGAAGTCAGTAAAGATTAATCACGAAATCATTAAATAATTTTGAATTTGAATAGAGAAATAAATTCAAGGAAGGATAATACGAATCTTCAAATCGATAGGACGTACAAAATGTTAAAGACTATGAGAAAAATGTATGCCGGAGCCGGGACAAATAGTTAGTTTATATAAAAATTGAATTTTTAACCGATTTACAAGTATGACAATAACTAGCTATCCGCGGCTTCGCCCGCGTTTTGAAAGAAAAACCCGCATAGTTCCCGTTCCCGTGGAATATCCGAGATAAAACCTATTCTATGTGTTAATCCAAGTTACTCTCTTTATGTGTGCTAAATTTCATTGTAATCGGTTCAGTAGTATTTGCGTGAAAGAGTAACAAACATACACATACACATAGACATCCATCCTTACAAACTTTCGCATTTATAATATTAGTAGGATTAGTAGGGTAGGATATTATGTACCTCATAAATATCGAATAAGGATAAAAAAAACATTACCCAAAACGTGCCTTCTTGAATGTCAGTAAAATATAAACGTGCAGTGAGAAATTTTCCGAGTTATCATCATTATTCACATGAAGGCGCCTGTAATCACATTTTTAAGCTATTGCATAGCTTCTATCGCAGGCCTTGAGCGCGGGGACCGAATCTAGAAATTCCGTAACGAAAAAACCTCACGCTCCCCCACTCCGACGGGCGGAGGTGTGGCTTGAAGGCATGCTATGCAATAGCTTTACCGCGGCAGTCCCCGAGTGCCACACGTTTTTTTTTATTAATATTTAAATAAATCGAGAGCTAAAAGATGGAGCGTAAAGGATGAACTTCTGAGAAATGTGTATTTGTACCGTTCCAGTAATCATTTCAGAGTAATATTTTATAATTTATGTTGCTTTTGAGATTAACACACATTAATATTTCTGTTAATTTATATTACTTAAACAAATACCTATACTTAATATATGAATCCCATCTCTTAGGCTTGAG
Source organism: Colias nastes (assembly GCA_907164665.1). Taxonomy (NCBI): domain Eukaryota; kingdom Metazoa; phylum Arthropoda; class Insecta; order Lepidoptera; family Pieridae; genus Colias; species Colias nastes. The sequence goes on along the minus strand of CAJQZM010029106.1, from coordinate 9,683 downwards.
AATCTAATACCAAACCAATCATATACGGAAGTTTTTAATACTGACATCTACATTTTAAATTCAACAGAAAATTAGATTTTCAGAAAACTATTACAATAGATATTAGATAGGTACATAATATAAACAATCGAATTTGCTCATTAGTATATTCCAGACCGGACGGATTACGGATTATTAAAAAGTTACTACATGACTCATAATAATTACTGTTTTCAAAGCGATTAATTAAAGCCCATCATATTAATTAACAGATAATAAGTCGATATAAAGCTTCTAGAAGTTTCTAACATATAAATATCACTATTCAAATCTATTTCCAGATACTTCTACCATATTTGAATATATTGAAATCTATTTCGAAGATTGCAGGACGTATTTCTCATCAGCTTAATTAGTGCATTACGAACTGAAATTCCAATCAAATTCAATACCGTTCTGTTTACAATACTGCAGTTCAATTCAACTGGAAACATTTTTTGGACGGAATATTTGTATGTATTTGAAGGTAAAGGGAAAATTCCACAATTTTGGGATAGTATTAATAAACATCTATATGTGTAAATATCGTTTTTTAGGGTTGTAGTAGATCATAAATGTATGATAAAAGCTACGTTGTTATATTTTCGGAGTCCATTCTATATTGATTTCATTTACTGCACTTATCCTAACTTCATGTATAAAAGACATATTATATATAAGACTATTTTTCTTTAAGATGTGATTACGTGTGATGTGATTACTTTTAAGATGTGATACGTGATTAATGAACACTATTATTATCATAAAATCATGTATTGAATTACACGTGTTCTCTTTCGTTCTTATTATTAGTTTGTTTCAAGATAGCGTCGTTTACGGAGTTAATAAGTCCTTTTAGGTTTCTTAAAATATTTATGAAATCCATCCAACCATCCCTTGCACACAAAAATATAACAATATCTAACCAACAATTCGTTACTACCTCTATATTAGCAGGGATGACTCCGTGTTTATAATAATTATAATTTATATGTCCGTGCCTTAATTAATCCTGAGGCGCCATTGTTGATTCCAACTGATTGTTTCGAATGAACTCCAAGTTTAAATGAACCGGGCTTTTTCAAAACAGGCCTCCACGCGAATGAAATTCTATGATTGTGTTCGCGATTTGGGCGGAACAAGCCGTATTCAGATATTTTCGGAATTTAGACGTTTAAGGCGGGTGCATTCGTATAGTGACAAATGGGGAACGACGGAACGGGATGTCTTGTTTTGGGAGAATATGTGATTGATAATAAGTGAATTAAATTCGCTTTGCATAGGATGAGTGTTAATTTATTATGTACTAGGTTTCCGCCCGCGGCTTCGCCCGCGCAGTCAAAGAAAAACCCGCATAGTTCCCGTTCCCGTGGGATTTCCGGGATTGCGTCATTTTCCCGGGATAAAAAGTAGCCTATGTCCTTTCTCGGGTATCAAAATATCTCCATACCAAATTTCATGAAAATTGGTTCAGTAGTTTAGGCGTGATTGAGTAACAGACAGACAGACAGAGTTACTTTCGCATTTATAATATTAGTATGGATACCAGAAATGCAGTTAGTTCTAAATTTATGATATTAAATCTAAAAATACATATATAAATAAATGCACATAACATATGACATGATATGACAAACATAATGTATCAATTTGAATACCATCAAAAAAACAGAGTCAAAATTAAATATTTTGATTCCCCAAAATGACACCAACATTGGCACAACAAAATTGTAGTAACTTACCAAATAGTCACATAAAATTCAACATATTAACTACAACGAAATACTATAATAACATCACGTTGTAAGAAGCTTTGTATTATTATTTTGTACCATTTATTTGCACATCAACACCTTAGTAAACCCTAAAATGCAGTCGTATATCTGTCTATCTACTACGTTCCAATACTCACATTTAACCCTAAAATGCAGTTCGTTGGACACGGTCTCGCCCTCCCCATTGAGCGCGGAGCACGCGTACCTGCCGCTGCTTTGCCTCGTCACCTTCTGCAGCACCAGGCTCTGGTTGCTGTGGAACACGCGGGCTGTCGCGTTGTGCGCGAGCGGTCGGTCCTGGAGGGTTAAGTACGGTTAGAGGTTATATTATGTATGTACTATTATAAAACTGAAGAGTTTGTTTTGTTGTATGAGGTAATAAGAAAAACTACAAATACGAATTGAAGAATGTAATTCATATCGGAGAAGGCTTCTAGGCTGTAAACCTTGTATTACAAACAGTGCAGTAAGGAAAGTGTTTCAAAATTATTCCTTTTGAGTGGAATATCCAGCAATCATTAAAGGCTGTTCAGTTGATATAAAAATTGTTGAGTTGTTTCATCTCAGATACTTGATTTATTTTTATATACGGGGCATTTCACGCGAAGCGGACACAGATTTCGGGGTCAGGTTTCCGATTTCGGTTATATTTTAGTATGTTACACCTGTATATATCCTCGGTATGTATACGAAATATTTTTGCATTTAGAAGCTTAGTTTTCAAAATACAGGTCTTTGAAGATGTCAGCAAGCGCGAGGCATGTGTGACTTTGAATGTAATTATCAGTTCAAGAAAATGATTTTTTTAATAATTTGATGACTGAATAATAATCCCCATTAAAAAACCTTTTTATTCTCATATTTTGAATTTGGAATTTATTTCTAAATTCCTACGAAAAATTAAAAAATATTTTTCTTTGTAATTTTTTACGAACTTAGCATATTTTTAAAATTTTTTAAGATCATTAAATAAATGGCTTATATTATGCTTAAACTTCATGCCAAGTTCTAGAGTGGTCATCGCAGAAGTTTCGAAGCTACATGTATTATAATGGCGAAGCGCGGCCATATCCCCATACTAGCCCTAGTTGGTTAGCGCGACGTTCTGCAGTATTCATCTCAATAGTAAGTTAACGATACCGTCCTAGGTTTTACTAATTATTGATAATGGTAAATTACAAGCAAGAAATTATCATTTTTGTTTTATTTACGAAAAAATATTTTTCAGAAAAGCAGTATGGCACTTTTACGGCTTTGAATACGTATATCTCGTCAATTATTTATTTTAGCAAAAAAAATACATATAAACCTCTAATTAATTTTTAAAGACCTATCCGTTGACACCTCATTTAATCCAAATTTCTCAAATTTATTTTTTATCCCCGTTGGCATGAATATTGCAGTGCGTCGCACTAGGCGCTAGCATGGGGATATTGCCGCGCTTCCCCATTATAATACATGTAGCTTCGAAACTTCTGCGATGACCACTCTAGAACTTGGCATGAAGTTTAAGCATAATATAAGCCATTTATTTAATGATCTTAAAAAATTTTAAAAATATGCTAAGTTCGTAAAAAATTACAAAGAAAAATATTTTTTAATTTTTCGTAGGAATTTAAAAATAAATTCGAAATTCAAAATATGAGATTAAAAAGGTTTTTTAATGGGGATTATTATTCAGTCATCAAATTATTAAAAAAAATCATTTTCTTGAACTGATAATTACATTCAAAGTCACACATGCCTCGCGCTTGCTGACATCTTCAAAGACCTGTATTTTGAAAACTAAGCTTCTAAATGCAAAAATATTTCGTATACATACCGAGGATATATACAGGTGTAACATACTAAAATATAACCGAAATCGGAAACCTGACCCCGTAATCTGTGTCCGCTTCGCGTGAAATGCCCCATACATTAGAATTTTATATTAATTCCTATACTAATATTATGTTATTCCTTGGTAAAGAGTATCCCAAGCAATAATAGAACGTAAACATCGATTTGTTCATGGAAAATTTCCTAATAGGTTAGTTCTCGCAGCGACAGAAACATTTGCCAGTCTCATTTAAAAACATACATTTTAAGCTGAGTAAGTAGTCTTGTATTGAGTACTACAATCGTAAACCGGGATGTAAACTAAAAACCCTTAAACCGAAACGATCTTACGTGAACTTAGCATAATTTTGCTGACACGAAAAGCTTTTTAACGCAAAAATAGAACAGCGGGAATTATTGCAATTTCATACATTTATGACATTAAAAACGGGTCCAATTAGTCTGAGCTGAGAAAGTTTCATATGTTTGCAATATTTCGAATATTATACTCATAAAATATGCTTAACTAATAACTAGAAGCCGTGACGGTAACTAATTTAATATTTGTTAAATAAGATAGATAAATCTTTAACAAGATTTTATTAATTAATTTGTTATTTAAGCTGTTCTTCTACGAAATATAGCTGATAATATAGAATGATACGAATAAGTATGATGTAATTTATGGTGAGGAAATAAAAATTTATATTATATGATCTCGTTGGAATGTTTGTTTCTGTACAATACTGTCATGTAATGTAAAGATTTACAATTAATCCAGAATAAAGACGAATAAAGATTCTAATAATTATAATTTTTGGTACCATGAACAAAGCTAGAGGAAACATCAAAATAACTATGAATTAGTATTAACTTCCCCGTCTTCTAACAAATAAAGCGCAAACCTTTTTAAAACAAGTACCAAGCTAAGGGCCCTGTTTAGGGGAATATGATTATATACACAAAGGGATGCCCATTAACTGCGTTCTATAAAAGATCCTCGTTGGACAAAGGCTGGTACTCTGAAGGCTGGGTTATTTCTTTTAACAAAAGCCTGTCTAATTATTAAAGATAAGTGGTGGAGGTTTAGAAGCAGTGACGGTGTGATGCCGTGTGATCAGTGTTGTCTTTATTAAGATAACTGTGTATGCTTGTAAATTGCAATATAGTAGATAGTGGGTATCTGTTTAAGCTTATACGCTGAATTTTGAGTGACAATAGGCAAAATTAATCAAAAAAGATCCGGGAAAATTATCTATACCACAATATTATAAAGCGGAAGGTTTTGTTTGTTTTATTGAACGCGCTAATCTCAAGAACTACTAGAACGATTTGAAAAATTATTTCGATGTCAGATAGCCCATTTATCGGGGAAGGCTATAATACCATCACGCTAAGACCAACAGGAGCGGAGCGCACGCGGGTGAAACCGCGGGGCGCAGCTAATTCTAAAATAAATTCAAAGATTCAATGTGTCATATATCTCTATATACTTATTTACGAATACTTTAGGTTGATCTATATACCTCAAAACCTAATTTAAATAATATTCCAAAACACATATTAGACCTAGAGATTTATAAAGACCTTAGATTCTACGTCAAAATGTGTGTGATATTCTCGCTTCTTATGTGTGTCCTTATTTAAACAATTATTTAAAGAATATTCAACTCATAAAGCAGAAAAGTGGATCTACCTTAATATCACCCGTTTGCAAAAAGAAATTCGCTTCGAATTCTATTTCCTCAGTCCGAATGTATCTAAAATTAAAAGGACATTTTAAACCGGCAATACGAAAGAAGCTTTGTGAGAATTGAAAAAACAAAATTTCCCGTGACTATTGTGAGCCCGTCGCTTTGTCAGTCCGTTTAAAAACAGTTACATTATGGTCTTGTTTTTTTTTTTATTTTTAATTTTTTTTTTGACGCGAGTTTTAGCTGCCACGTTTATAGTTCTTCGTTAGTTTTGCTAATACGATTGCTAGAAAATAAATAGTTAATCCATACTTAAAGTGAAGTTGTTGATGTTAAAAAAAATACGTGTGGCACTCGAGGACTGCCGCGGTATAGCTATTGCATAGCATCGCATCGCTGTGCCAGTTGGAGTGGGGGGGTGTTAGGTTTTTTCGTTACGGAATTTTTACATTCGGTCGCCGCGCTCAAAGTCTGAGATAAAAGCTATGCAATAGCTTAAAAAATCTTTGCATCTTTTTTTGCTTTAGTAGTTTAGTAGTTGAGGAACCAATATAATTTTTTAAATGGAACAAAATAATCAAACAACCAGAAAGTAGAGTTTATGATATAAACTTAATCCTACTTCATAAAGGTATAATTGAAACATCAAAATTAAACATTAATGAATAAATAATTTAAGACGTTTTGTATCAAATACTAATATGAGTTGAAGCGTTATTAAATGTGTGAATGGAATTTAATTTGATAAAGTATTGCGTCTGAATACTAAGACTGTTTATAGTGGTAGTAACGATAAAATTATTAATATATTATGTACTTACTCTAAGCAATATACTATATTAATTTTATATTATTGTATTACTAGCTTAACGCCCGCGGCTTCGCCCGCTTTGTCTAAAACCTAATAAATTATATACTTAAACCTTCCTCTTGAATCACTCTATCTATTAAAAAAAACCGCATCAAAATCCGTTGCGTAATTTTAAAGATTTAAGCATACAAAAGGACATAGGGACAGAGAAAGCGACTTTGTTTTATACTATGTAGTGATTAATTCAAATTCCATGTCGATATATTTATGAGAACATTGAAAAAGTATGAAAAGTTTACATTATAATCTATTCAAAGGTGATAAAGATTACAGTTTAGTAGAACCTTTTTTTAACTCGGGTCTCGAATAATATTATATAAAATATGTTTTATAACACTACTTCGTAGTATAATTAATATTTTGAAACGAATGAAAAGTACTTCTAAGTTCTTTACGTAGCTGTAGTAATGAGTATACTTGGTGTTAACAATAATATTTAATCACGTGATTTTGAGGACAGTTCACAGTATAAAACAGTACAGAACAGAACATATAAGCTAAGCACTCAAGAGTTGCTTTCACGTCCAACCTCAAATAACGACACTGCCAGGGTACATAACCATTATTATTAAAATTAATATAAAAGTTATATAAAAGTTTTTTATATCTTATCGCTTGCTCTCACACTCTAACCGCAGCCTTACAAACGACCTTGTTTCTCTCTACAGACGACTTCAAAGTTAAAATGTTCCGGCTTAGTTTGAACATGGAAATAGGCTTTAGTTTCACTCGTTTTGTGTTGGACATATTACTTTATCTGTCTTGTATTTGTGCTTATGAAAGTCAAAGTATGTTTGAAAAAGACAAAATTATGTCGAAAGCAGGAAGCTATTTTTACGAAGTGAACTAAATATATTCAATATCATAGACATTTGAACAACGAGACAAAAACGAATAGTGTTCATAAGTCATAACATAATACTTTAACATTACTATTCGAAAATTCTAATCGAATCTACCCGTTGCTGTTGTCATTAAGATAAGCATAATATTATCATTATTATAAAAAAATGTATCATATTATTATAATAGTTTAGAAATCCTTTTAGCGACAAGGAGACCTTGCCTCCAGAAAACCTAACGCGCTTACCTTACTTCAAATTTTATATCTATTTAAGGCACCTTAATCCTAAGCGCATTACTTCATCAACGGAAAATCTCAGTGAATCAATTCCAGCTGAAAGGAGTATAAATTGAATCGTGAGTGTCGATTAGAGTGTACCGGATAATAATAGGAGATCATCAGGAAGACTGCGGGGTGCCGGGTTAGTAGAAATAACTATCGGAAATCCGTGAGGAAAGGTACGTTATTTTGTGAATTATGTGTGCAGTTTGGTGTGCCACAAGGTAAGAGATTTAAAGTGATTAAAATTGTTTGGTAAATGAAAAGTGTTGAGACTGATTAATATTTTTTGGCAAATGGTTGTAGGACTTTTTTGTAGAGAATTTTTTATGTATCAGCATGGCAAATTTTATGAAATTTTTAATCAATTATTTTCTTATTTTTAAAAGGAAACTGACGATCATAATTATGTGAAAAACCCTGCCATTTATTGTCCTTTCCTCATAAAAAGTAAGTAAGGATCAATATGATACAGGCAATAATTAAGAGCCTTATCAGGCTATAATTTTTTTAATTCGTTAACAAAATTATAGTCGAGCCAATTTAATAAGCAACATTTGACGTCTATCAATTTTATCCTCAAAGAGAGGTAACCTGGGGCCGCAGTCTGTACAAATTAGTCGGTAATTATCGACAACTAATTTATAGTCCCGTCTTCAGCAATGAACATGATGTCGCTTAATACCTCTCCCTAATTTGATGGAAGTATACAATGGATACATATATTTATTTATAATTTTTATTCTTCACAAAACTTTCCGTAATGCGTCAAATATTTATATAATAATAGCCTTGTAGTAATGCATTTTTATCTAAATTAATAACATCATTATTTCAATTCCGTAGATATATGAAAAATAAATAAAATATAGATTTCATGGATTTGGACAATCATTTCTTTGCAACACATTCGAATATTGTCAAAACAAATTATTCTTTGACATTGTCAATCGTTATGATACCGACGTTTGATCTCGACAAGATCTCAAAGGCCCTTCTCCCATTACGCTACCGGTATCCTACACGTCCGTGACTAGTATAGTTGGTCGCTTTTGCGTCGCGTTTCGCGCGTATCTCTTCGGTAGAAAGATAAAAATTCTTATCATCATGTTGTAGTTCTCGTGCAGCTATAAAAACTCTACAATTTATGTTTCTTTCAATATATGGATGAATCCAGTACCTACTTCCTACTTTTACGTCGTCACTGGAATCGCTCGACATAGCGTCCGTCTACAAAACGAGGCACAATAATGATGAATTTAGTCATTTTTCAGTCGCTTAATATGCGAGCATCGGGCAGCGAGCAAATATCTAACTAGTATTCTACTCGAGTATCGTATTCTAGAAGTATCGTAATGGGAGAAGGGCCTTACGGTTTGTGTGGGTTTGTAGATACGGTTGATAATATCGGAAAAATTATAGATTATTATAATTTTATAATAAAAAAGATATTTCACACTTCCGATGCTACATGATTTAACGCAATATTTTTTTCTCTTATTTAATGTTATTGCAATTAAAATAAAATAAACAAATAATGTTTTATTTTTAAGATGGTTTCAAAATTTTATTGAAAATGTTAAGAAGCCCCTTATATTATATTAAATAAATATTAAAATAGTGTACTGCTGTCTGCATTTATTCAGCCTAAATTATTGCATTCATATTCGATTTCTTTCTGAACTTCTAGGATAATAAAATTATACAGATGAATACAAATAAAAAACGATCGAATTAAGAAAAAAAATTATTAGAAAAATTTAATTTAACAGTTTATAATAGCGTAGTTGGAAATTTGGCTCAAAACCATCATCTCTCATCAACATAATTCTAGTAACTTGTTCATCTGTAAATTATAAAATTTATAGATAAATATTTATATTTATTACATAAATAATTACCCGTGAACCGCTAAATCAATTGCATACATTCATCCTTTGCTTATTAACTGTAATAAAATATACAATGATGCACATAATATAATATAATAATACAAGCTAAAAATACAAGTGATACAAATTATCCGTTCCGTCCTAAAACTTTCGTCCGTTTCTATGATGTCTTAAAGATTTCTCGAAAGGCTTCGAATTGAGCAGAATTATCTTGTAGAGCTTTTAGTCTTTTGATTAGAATTTTATTGCACTTCACAAATAACAAAATATTACTAAACTAAAACTAATAGTTTTAACTATATAAAAACATAACGCAGATTGATATTTTCTTAGAATATTTGTTATCCAATAGATTTATAGGATTTTTAAGAACATAATTAAAAATTATCCTCTTGAAAACACAAAATTTATATTTATTTTGATAGAAATATTATTTTGATTGAGTGATGTCAAATGTCAAAAAAGTAAATAAAGAGATTGCCATACATGGAA
>CAJQZM010029105.1:0-30899 GCA_907164665.1 Colias nastes | reverse complement strand
TGGTGTGCAACGCAATTTATAATAAAATTAAAGATAGAAGGGATATACTTGGGGATTTATTATTTGTGGACTTTAAATGTCGTTTCTTTGAATTTACAGGTGAGATTACATGATATTTTAAGTTGTTGTAGTAACAAACTTGTATGTTAACTTTTGTGAAAACTTTCTAAAATAAAAACTTTGAATTTACAGAGAAACAAATTGGTTTCCTTGAAAATCCTCAATAATATATTTATTAGGATAAATAATGATTAATGAGATTTCTTGTGTCGCGAATTAAACTTTGGGAAACACTATAGGCGAGGATTTTATTCATATTTGATATTAATACATAAGTTATCAACGTGTTTATGAATAGGAAATTGTTTTAAGAGTATTGACTAACCTAAAAACTTTTTGAGAAACTACTCTCAAACCATAGGCATCAATTTCCATATATATTAATATAAAATACATATTATGTTATCATTATTTATTTTCATTTTCATTCATTTCATTTCATTTCATTTAAAATACATATTATGTTATCATTATTTATAACTAGGAAACTTGTAATATTGACCTTGCTCAATTAGCGCGGATAATCAACACACAAGTGGCTTGTTTACTTTATGTATATTGACTCTTTTACAAGGTACTGTTTGGATAAACTCATCTGGATGGAACAACATATGATAGTTAAACTAGTCATTGTATTGATTTTATATTTATAGAAGATAAATAATAGATGTTTCTATATTTAGGTAGTTCTTATTTATCCATAAGTTTTTTTTTTTTTATAGAGAGAAATCTTTTGTGATAAAAAACACCGCAACTTCCCAAACCAATAACAAAAAATTCACAAAAAAATTTTCGTAAATTTTTTGTCCCCCCACCCCCCATTAATCATTCATACATATTTCATACACACCGGCTAGCCATTTCCACCTTTAGGCCCATGTTTTTGAAACTCTTGGCGACATTTTCCTCAAACGCCTTCTGCTCTCTATGGTTGGTTATCATAGCGTCGTAGTCGGAGCCGCGCTTGCGTAGGATTTTTTCTAATTCTGAATCGGATATATTGTCGTGGCTGTGCCTGGAATGGAGATAACAAAATATTGAAATAAATCCTAATAAATATAACACTTCCACAAAAGTATGGCATTGATCAATTAAAAGCATCATAACTACAATAAATACAAAGGGTAGTTATAGACAAAAAAAATGCAGTATAGAAATGAAGAAAGAGAAAAAATTATTGTAAAATTAACATATTAAAAATATGAAAGTTTGAGGATGAATTATAAAAAAAAACTGAATTGGTTATATTGGTAGTGCTTTAGCTTACGTAGGTATCACAAAAAAACTTAAGAAGCACATACTAAAAAAATAACAGATTTCACTTTACCACAATCCATGCGTTTAAAATATTCGTTTAAAATACAACATCAAAAAAATAGTATAGTATAATTTGGTTATAAACGAACTCACTTTTCATATTCGTATCTAGTGACTTTGGACACTATGAGGCACTTTTCCATCATCAGCCGCTGGTCTTTTGAATCGTGTTGCCGCCGATCTGGTATTGTGTCGCATAATTCCTTCTTTCTTAAACCTGGGAATAATTTGATAGTTTTGGTATTAATTTATATTTAGTAGGTCTATTTTTTGAATTTGATTAATTTCTTAGTCAAAATAAAAATACTTAAATATGCCTTTTCGAGTTTAAGCATTCAAAAACTTTGCATGTATAGGTATTTGTTACTGTAAAAGGCCGGCTACGGTACATTTTAAGTAATATCTAGAAAAAAAATGTGTGCGTGTACTAGTGTACACACGTAAGAAGTGAAACTTCTTTATGACCTTATTTTTCAAAAATAATTTACTATATGCAACTTTACAGAATACGTCGAATCACGCGTGGTAGGGAATAGGGATATGAAAAAGATGGCGCATAACGGAAAAATGTCACGCGTAACGAATGTTACACTAAATTTTTTTCCAACCCCGATAAAGAAGTTTCAGTTACTTCAAAAATTACTAGCGGAAATATTTTTGTAATATCACTCCTATTGGTCGTAACTCGAAGTCTAATGTTATCATCCACCCTAAGTCCTAACCCTTCCTCTATAAATGGACTGTCCACATAAATAATTTTGCATTTCGAACCAGAAGGATATCGACATTCCACCAAACAAAGCCATACATTTTCGCATTCACATAATTATTAAATATTCACTTAATTACTAGCTTACCGCCCGCGGCTTCGCCCGCTTTGTCTAAAACCTAATAAATTATATAGGTACTAAAACCTTCCTCTTGAATCACTCTATCTATTAAAAAAAACCTCATCAAAATCCGTTGCGTAGTTTTAAAGATTTAAGCATAGAAAGGGACATAGGGAAATAGGGACAGAGAAAGCGACTTTGTTTTATAATATGTAGTGATTATTAAAGATTAATTATTATGTACTTAGAGGGATTTTCCATTTTACGCAGTTCGAATGTTAATCCTAAAAAAACAATGTAAACGTCCTTACGAGTCATAATTTGTTTGTTATGAAGAAATTATTCTAGATTATTCGCACGATAAAAACAACAGATTAAGGGCCGATTTTTCAATGCCCAGATAAACAGCTAGATAGACTTTATTCTTCAGTTAACAAAATATTCAATTTTTCAATAGACGAATAGGACTCATCTATCTAATAACTACGTTATTTGAGGAATAAATCTATTTGCCGCTCCAACGGCCAGATAGCGCGCTATTCGACGAATAGGCGTTTGATTTGACAACTGACGCGTCAAATTTGGGATATTTTCGTATGTAATAACATAGAGCATAGAATTATTTACAATTAAGCCTCTTTCTATATAATTATTATCAATTAAAATCATATTGAAATTGATGTTTTTGGTAGTATTGATGACCATGCCATTGAAAATTTGCCGAACGCTGCCTTTATGTCGTTTCCATCGTAAAATATATAAATTTAAACACAAATTTAATCAAAACTCTTTACTCGAATCAAAACAACAATCAACAATCATAGAACACAAGACAAACTTAAAATGCACTCCTGACGTGAGTCATAATGACGGTTGTTGACAACTTGCAAGAGTTGACTCTTTCCCGCTCTAACCTGACTAATTTAATATGTTTGTTTCGCCACTCCGAGAGCAGAGCTGCCAATATGGAAATATTTGGTCAGATAGTTATTCATCAAATAAATCACGATTGAAAAATAGGCGAGCCGTTATGAGTTAGATAAACAATTGAATAAATCTATTCGAGGGGTAGTTATTAGACTGTTTATCTCGGGATTGAAAAATCGGCCCTAAATAATCGAAAATGATAATACGCATGAATGATAATTGCTTGAAGAATTTATGATCTGTCCCAATGACCTATAACTGTTCGTAATTTTCCGATACTGTGTCTTAATATATCGGGATCCGGAAATAAGCAGTGGGAGTTGATAGGTTAACTGATAAATACTGGAAAAAATTGCATTATTTTCCGACTCGGAAAGAATGTTATCTTTTGAAGTCAACGATTTAAAAGGCGTAGATGCGTTTTATGTAAGTAATCGTTCGAAAAATGATGGCCCCGGTAACGCACATGTCAAATGCATTTGAAAACCGAGAAAGAGACGGCACGCTAGTTTCTATACGAAAAAAAGAGACATACATATCCAAGTCGGGTCATTTGACCCGAATTTATGGTGCCACTTCGTGAGCGCGTATAACGCATCTACGCCCTATTACCTATATTATATCGTTGTTTGAAGTAATGCTTCTTTAGGTTGAGAGTTAAATTTAAAGGTCACGTCATGGCAATACCGTCACGTTATGGAGTAAGGCGACTATGTTGGTATCTTTGAATCTTGCCAAAGAAGTTTCACTTCTGACACATGTGCTCGCACTAAAATTTATAAATAAAATGCATTATTAATTAAATAATGTACGTTATCTTTTTCGATTGTATCACCGATCACGTTTTTGTGTATAATTCCATGACATTGTGGTTTTACCTAACGACTTTCGGATTTTATTTAAAAAAAAATGTTTGGTTGTCTTTGGAAATAACAGAGGAAAAATTTGACTGTGTTTTTTGAATTTCATAAAAAATCTAATTTATTTTTTGCACATAAGGACTATCATTTAAATTCTTTCTAGAAACAAATGTAGGTACATATGTTGGAAAATTCCTATAAAATATCTTAAAATTTTATACATTATAATTAGATAATCATTTATCTAAAATCTTTCTGTCCCACTGTTGGTATACTAAGCTCAAAGGAGGTTATAGTTTTGCATACGCTGATTACGTAAAAAATACTTATAAAATTCCAGACGCATTTTTTTTTTCAAATAGATGAAGTCTTAAAACTCTATGTGTACACCCATAACAAGCAACCCGCCCAGCTTTGCCACCAGCACGTGAGCTATCGTTTAAGATTATGTTTTCATAGACAAAATGCTCACATTAGAGAAGCTATATATGCCGGCTGCGCGAAGCCAGAGAAGAAAACATGGATTTTCAGGAAAAATTTAGCAAAAATTTTTTGACGTAATTTTGTTGTTTAAGTATTTTTTTCGTGATCAGTGTATGCAAAACTACAAGTCCCTTCGCGCTTAGTATTCCAATAGTGGGACACCCTGTATAAATAAAACTTAGATACCATAAATGTAACTTGTTTCAAACTTGCATGATATGAAAACCTGTTATCAAGTATGCACTTAAACGTGAAACTGCACTGGGTATACCACATATTGATTCAGTCAGAAATATAACATATACTAGCTGTGCCTGCGATTTTACCCGCATTGCTCTGCTCTTATTGGTCTACTGTGATAATATAATATAGCCTATAGCCTTCCTCAATAAATGGACTATCTAACAGTGAAATAATTTTTCAAATCAGACATGTAGTTCCTGATTATAATATACAGTTACATATTTTGTAAAATTAAATTGTAATACTGACATGATTAAAAAGAGCAACTATGGAGTTTCTTGCCGGTTCTTCTCCATAGATACTGCTTTCCGAATCGGTGGTAAATGTTAAAAATATGTAATGATGTTTCAAAAGTGCTTCTCGAAGAAGTCTAATTGAATAAATAAATGTTTGAGTTTGAGTTTGATGAATAATACATAAATTCTAAGTATAGATTTATAATATTAGTATAGATGAGTAAAGTAGGTAATTGACCCGAAAGATTATTATTGTTTTTAAACACAGTACAGTTATTTTTAGCACTAAGTATGTATGCTTTGTTTTTATACATTATCTAAACAACGGAATGTTCTAAATACGTATAATTTGTTTACTTCTTTCACTCTGTGGTGGGTGTGGTGTTTTTAATTTATTGATGACTAGCTGCTCCGCGCGGTTTCACCCCCGTGGCTCCACTCCTGTAGGTCATAGCGTGATGATATATAGCCTATAGCCTTTCTCGATAAATGAGCTATCTAACACCGAAATAATTTTTCAAATCGGACCAGTAGTTCCCGAGATTAGCGCGTTCAAACAAACAAACAAACTCTTCAGCTTTATAATATTAGTATAGATATTAGTATAGATCTAAACACCGGAAGGTTCTAAATACATATAATTTGTTTACTTCTTTCACTCTGTAGTGGGTGTGATGTTTTTATTTATCAACAACAGGATATTATTGTTGTTTAGTCACATTTTGGTATATGTAGGTACCTATTCAATTTCGTGAAGATGTTGTTTTAGTACAATCAGCATGCTGCATGATTTACATTTGTTATTAGAGGAGTTTTTTTATTTTTACTAAATAATAAGTAATTATTATGGAAACATAATAATTATTTATTATGACAGCCTCCTTGGTACAGTGGTTGACATGTGAGCGTAGAACCGAGGGGTCTTGGGTTCATCCACAAGGGGACACAGGACTTCACTTTATGGAAACATGAATTATAATATAATTAATACGATAGGATTCGAGTTTATACATATCAAACATACAAAAAGTATTTCTCTTTAAATAAAGAGTTATGTAATAACAAACTTAATTACATGTTTGCCCTAATTTTCCACTAGAAATTACTACTGTATGGAAACTCCCACATAAACAGTGGCATAAATCAATAATAACAAATGCAATTAATAAAAATTAAAACCAATCTATGTAACAAATAAATATTGTTTATCTTATTAAAAAAATATGAATAAACTTATCAATTAAAAGTTAAAACCAATCAATGTAAAAAAATAAATTGGTTTGAGACGATTGACTCTAACTCGTGTTACAAATAGTATAGTAGCGATGGCCTCTCTAGTATCTAGTTCATAGTAACTCAATGAGTAATATAGAAAAATATTACTTCCTGATCAAAACAACTAGATATTAATAATAACTAATCCTTTCTATTTGAAGCTTGAGTTATCTTTATCAAAACTGACCTTTAAAAGATAATAAATAATTATGCAAATATTGCTATAATCTTTGGTAATGTGAATTTATTATTATTTTATCTTGCACACTTAGGTACAATCGTAAAACGTGTTATTGTATAGAAATTAATGTTCTAATGAATTCTTGGAATAGATATGAAATAATTTCCCGATTATTATGAAACAAATGTATGTCTATTTATTGTAATAATATATATATGTATGACATATTATATGCCTGTTAATATATTATATTATTCTTATTTATATGTTTCTGCCCTAATATAAATTATATGCATTTATTTATTTATTATTAATATACTTCCTTATCTATATATTTATTTTAAGTACCTACACTTAATTTTTTTTTAATATTGAGATGAACCGCAATCGCCGGTACAGCCTGAAAATCAGCGCTGCTTTTGTGCAGCCTTTGCTGAGGCTGTATCCGTTTGCCTAATTTTAAGATAAATTTTGTAATGTTTTTGGCTGTGGTTTTTGGCAATAAATTTATTTTCTTTCTTTCTCTACATATATATCTACTCGCACTAGCTTTGCATGAGTTCAATGATGTGAATGATCAAATAATTGTATCACAATATCAAAATTCACATCAAAATCTGTTGCTTAGTTTTAAATATCCTACTAATATTCTAAATGCGAAAGCTTGTGAGGATCGATGGATGTTTGTTATTCTTTCACGCAAATACTAATGAACCAATTACAATGAAATTTGGTATGTAGGTGATGAAGACCTAGAATTAGACATAGTCATACATACTTTTTATCTCGGAAATCCCACAGGAATGGGAACTATGATAATGTCATATTATTAATAATATCATGTTAAAATATCTAACTGGGTCAGAAATCTATTATTGGCAAGTGTGCAATAAAATAAATTAGTTTAAATTAACAGAATGTTGCTTGTGATTGATTTCACATCTGTTTCATTGATCAAATGTTTTATGAATGTTCAATTGACCTTACAGACAAATGTATTATACTAATATTATAAAGCTGAAGAGTTTGTTTGTGTGGACGCGCTAATCTCAGGAACTACTGGTCCGATTTGAAAAATTCTTTCAGTGTTAGATAGCCCATTTATTGAAGAAGGCTATAGGCTATATATCATCGCGCTAAAGCCAACAGGAGCATAGCACTGTGGGTAAAACCGCGCGGCACAGCTAGTAATATTATAAAGCTGAAGAGTTTGTTTGTTTGAACAAGCTAATCTCAGGAACTAATGGTCTGATTTGAAAAATTCTTTCAGTGTTAGATAGACCATTTATTGAGGAAGGCTATAGGCTTTATAACATTACACTAACCAACACGCGGAGCCACGTGGGTGAAACCGCGAAGCGCAGCAAGTTCTGAATATGGTAGTAGTAAAATGATTTTCAATAAGGTTGATGATCCAATATGAATAGTAGTTTTGATACTGTATTTTGCTATTTTAAAGTTACTGTATATCATGGAAACAAGGCAGTGAAAGAAATTGTTTCAGAACATAATACTTTATGTTATAATTTTTTATCTGTTTTTTACTTGTCAATAATTGTAGTATAGTGCAAGAATTGATGAAATAATAATCATATAGTTTAAAGTGATAAAATGCAATTAGTGAAATTGCAGATAGTAAAGTTTGATAAGTTGGAAACAACAAATAAAGATAATCTACTTTTAGTTCTATTCATAAAATAACAACATGAAATAGGATGTGAAAATTTCATATAATTGATATTTTAATCTATACTAATATTATAAAGCTGAAGACTTTGTTTGTTTGTTTGTACATGCTAATATCATGCAACTACTGGTCTGATTTAAAAAAATCTTCCGGTGTTGGATAGCCCATTTATCGAGGAAGGCTATAGGCTATATATCATCTGAGGGAGAGGAGCACTGCGGGTAATACAACGGAGCAAAGCCGGTAATTGATATTTTAATTAAATATTTATGAATATCTTAACATCCCAATACTAGATACCCACAACTTTTTTTGGTAGTATAACATTGTAGAATAAACATAATTCCCTATCACACATACTTATAAAAAAACCCACTAATCATATTTAAGTAAATATAATATTAAAGATTAAAGAACACGAGTATATTTACTGTGTGTCGCGAAGCTTTTAGAAACAGATCACGCGGCTATCGTATCATTAATTAATATATTTTATCATCATAAAAATATTATTTATCTGATAAATCTTGAATACTTACGGCGCAATCCTTTAGCTATGGACACTGTGAAATTATTTAACACCGACATACCGGACACTTTAATATCAGTTATTATCAACACGTAAATAAACTTTAATCTTATCTATAGAAACTTTCATAAACGTTCGATCACTTTAACAGCTGTTAATGAACTACTTATTAAAACGGAGGCGTGGTAAATACGATTGCGATAAATTCGCAATTTATTTCAGTTGATAAGTTATCAATTAAATTATAGATATGTAATAAGAAATTAAAATTTCTGTAAGATAAATAAGTCCAGCAAAAGCAAGTAAAAAGTTTGGAGGTGGGGGGAAAATGTGGGGAAAATCATTTACGTCAAAGTCACACTGACAACTTGAGTGATGCGAAATTATCGATTTTCATACGCAATGTACGAAATCGATGTTTCAAATGTATTTTTAGAATTCGAAGCCTTTCAATATGATGTGTACATAATTTATTATTATATTAATATGATAAAGTTGAATTAGATATTTGCACATGATGCGTATGACTAAATTAACTTTAATTTTGAGCATTTATGGGGGACAATTTATATTAAATATTAACTCCTTCCTATGTTAATTAGCAAAAACAACACAATCCAATAAAGCCCCTTTTATTGGATTCTAGAATAAATTGGTTCATGTTATCCTATACGTATACCAGTATGTAGCTAGTTATCTTTTTTGTACAAAGAAAATAAACTGAAAAGCTATGAGCAGCTAAATTAAAACATACAGCATACACAATATTATGTTGTGCGTCCCAATGTTTTTTATTTCTATTATTTTCAAAAAAAAAAAAACACACTGCCAACTAGGTACTATAATTACCAAAAATATTAAACCTTTCATGGTTGCTACTATCTGTAATATTGCTATTCTTTGGTGCTACTTGTTGTTCAGTGCAAATAAATGGACATTCATTAGTATAAAATATGTTATAATCTCAATATTATTATCATTTTATCGCTTCCTATTGTTTCGTAATCAGTACGCACGTGCTGACACAATGCTTTGACAATGTTTTTGTAAGTTTGTTGATGTTACAATTTATTAAAACAATGGTATTTTAAAAACATGTATATTTAATAACATATCTCTGCTGAAGTACAAATTAGAATTTTGAATTTTTTAAACATATTATTCGGTTGTAAACATAGCTAAGTAGGTACTAATTAAAAAAAAATTGATTTTACAATATGAAGTGATTATACAGGGTGTAATCGTTAAGTGTGCACAGGCGATTATTCCGTAACTATTGCAGGTATGAAAAAACTTTGAACTGATATCGAAAGTACTTAACCTAATGAGTAAAATGGCAATATTAACTTTTTAAAAATAAAACGAGAAATATTTAAAAAATGTTACATTAAACACTCCCATACATTTTATTTCCCATTTGTAATCAAAGCTGATTTTCGAAGTGATGTCCTCATTGTGCAATACAATGAGGAGCTCTATTTACAGTTTGAAAATAAACTTTCCTTAAAATTTGTGAAGTAAGGAAAGCAAAAAACCAAAAAAAGAACTAAAATCTTTTATATTCAATGTACATGGGATATTCATATCTCATACTAGATGTATGGGAGATTTAAAAGTTAAATTTTTAGATATTTCTCGTTATATTTACAAAAAAGTATTATTGTCATTTTACTCATTAGGTTAAGTACTTTCGATATCAGTTCAAAGTTTTTTCATACCTGCAATAGTTCCGGAATAATCGCCTGTGCACACTTAACGATTACAACCTGTATACAAATTGGACAAGTTTTATAAGTCTTATACTACGTACAGTTGACTATTTAAAATATAATATGATAGTATATAATTATTTGGCACAACCGCTTTTAATTAAATAGTCGCTTTAGACCATCTTAGGCCGGCCTTATGGAAACGATGAAATTACTCAGCTATGGCATGCTTTAGAACCAGATTCCTTCGGACCAGAAATATCGAATGACAACCCCTCCAATGTTAATAACTTAGTATAGAAAATATGCTTTGAAAGTAGATCATCATAACCACAAAAATTAAACAATTTATAATTTTAATTTAAGAAGAATTTTGAATATGATCAAAAGTATTAAAGTTATTATGGTCTCGCAAATATAACATATTTTTAAGCACTCCTGGTCTATTATGTGTGATTATGTGATACTTTACGAATATTAATGGTACATTTTTCTCAATCTTTTTTTAGTATTACTTTAAGATGTATAGAAAATATTGAAAATTATGTGTAAAAAGTTGATATATCCGCAAAATTTGAAGCTTATGTCCAACTAAGAAAGCAAGTTATATTATAATCAGTTAGAAAACTTGTCCACATTGCATTAATTTTAACCGAAAACAATCAATTTACAGAGTAAGAAAAGAAAAAGGAAGTAAGTCATAAAAAGTCGAAGTCGTCGTTAAATTTTTAGCTTTCGAATATAATCACACATTCGACTGCCGTTTATAGGACATACGGGTATCCACATGCGTTGTTGCATCCACAACCAAGAGCTGGAGCAACGAGAGGATAGCCAAGTGGCAACTTCTCAGCGAGCAGGCTGCTGACAGTCAGCAGCGACAGAGTGTCAGCAAGGCTAGTGGCAACTGCGTTGGAGCCGACGATCGGGGCGTATTGAGTAGCGATTGGGGCAACAACGGTGCTGGGGGCAACCAGTGGTGATAGAAGATTGGACGCACATGACGAACGGATGCATTGTCCGTTGACGCTCTGTAAAATAAATATTATTCTTGTAATATATCCTATCCTACTAATATTATAAATGCGAAAGTTTGTGAGGATGCATGTATGTGTATGTTTGTTACTCTTTCACGGAAATACCACTGAACCGATTACAATGAAATTTAGCACACATATAGAGGATAACTGAGATTAACACATAGGATAGGTTTTATCCCGGAAATTCCACAGGAAAGGAAACTATGCGGGTTTTTCTTTTAAATCGCGGGCGAAGCCGCAGGCGGAAACCTAGTATTTTATTTTAAATAAAATAATATTATGCCTCTACACAAGTTGTCATATTATGTTGCTATACTAAACATAGTCGGAACGAAACTGGTGCTTCTATTCATTAAATTTTCTTCTATACTTTTAGTTTTTATCTGGATGCTTTATATTATTTCTATTCACAACGTCCATTTTGGAAAATTGAGGCAAAAAGAAGTAATAGCCAATAGCAATCATAAAAGACAGTAAAAAAATAATCAAACTTACCATGGCGATGGAAAGAGCCACACAGAATACGAACAAACCTTTCATTTTGGTAAAGTTAATTACAAATGTGTCAATACAATAGAAGTGAAACTATTTATAGTAATTTTTGAAACAATAATGAAATAGGATTTCTTTCTTTACGCAATAAATTCTAGGAAATTTGATAAGTTCGATAAATGTGTCATTAATATATTATATGCCTATGTTGTAATTTTTATTACTTACCAATGCTTTTGTTTATTGAGAAAACTAGTATTACGAAACTGTATCAGAGTTTGTTTGTTTTCCCTATAAAATAAATCGAACGCAGGCAATATTTCCAAGCTCAATTTCATTGATAATTTATCTGTGTCAAATTTCATCAAAATCTGTTCAGCCGATCTGGTGTCGATCTGGTGTGTGTAGATACGAATACACCGTCATTCGCATTTATAATATTGGTTTTTTGAATGAAAAGGATCGATATATGGAATATTATTGTAAACTTATGTCTTATGATATTATATGCTATTTATTTATTTATTTTATATTTAAGATTTTCCATCAAAGGATACAGTCTATATTATTTTACATAGCTTACAATTGAATACAATATGGTCTACTGCACCTTCAATAACAGGAAAATACAACATTACATTAAGTTAAATTCAATATGTCAATTTGCTGAAAAATAATATATAATTTTAAACTAATTTTTTTATATAATAATAATTTTAAATTTTAATATAATAATATTTTGAATGTCAAAGTGCTTAATATTTTAGTCCAATTAAATTTATATTACATACATACAAGAAAACAAATTCAAATACAAAAAAGCTACCCCTACCCGACTCGAATTCCCATAAATAACTTTAAATTCATGTACTAGAAAAATTCCTCTGTATTTTTTTATAATTTATTTCATATCGCCAGCATCCCTATAGCTACAGATTGGGACCACGATCGGTGTTTTCGTCAACACCGGGGGTGTAAACAATGTGACGTCACCATAGCGGGTTGCACATGCGCAATGACGTATCGTGACTACACGGGGTGGTTTTGGAAAAGTACTTACTTTATTTTTTGGTAGAAATAAATATTTAGTTATTCTTGTAATAAATACTTCAAAGAGTAACTGGCTTATGAACAGTTTTATTTGTTCAAAAGGGATAAAGGGAAAATAAACATGGAATAAATTATGTAATATATACCATTTATTCGATATGTTGTTCGATAGCCCAATGGTAGAGGGAGGCTTTATTTACATTCTACGACCTATAGGATTAAGCTGGCTCTTAGTCAAGTGAACTAACTGCCAGGCGCAATAATAGTTATTTATACAAGGAAGGGCAATTAATTATTTTTAGTAAAGCATTCATAATTTTAAACGAAGATGATGTTCTGCTCTATCCACTGACATCATACAAGTACATAGATTTTCTATGCTTAAAAATATTTTAAGAATTCTTAACAAGAAATATTCATATGCACATATTATTATTGAAACTATGTTTAATTCAATATTAAAATACATTCGCTCCATTAAAAAATAAGATTGATATAGTGTTCTTTATAGAGATTCTGTTGCCATGCAAAAGCTTTCCTTTAATCATATATAGCTTTACTATAATTGAGAAAATAATAGAATTCAGTATGGACCAGTGTGTCCCAAGTGATCCCTAAAAAAAGAGGGGTGAGGTTTACTTACATTTTATATAGTGTTATATAGTATTTGAATGCGGCATCGTCAGTAGTGAGCAAGGTTTCAAGCCTGAATGTCGTTACTTATTTTGAAACATTCTAGAACATACAGAAAAAGTGAAAGTAACATTAATGTCCATAACAGTGAAAAGACTAAAAAGAAAACCGTAATTGTGTGTTTTTTAAGTGAAGTGTAAAACACAGGTGAAGTTATGACGTTCCATGCCTTACCGGCAGAAAATTACATGATACGGGAACAAAGGTTTAAAAGTATCGATCTGAAGAAAAGTAGAATGCCGTCTTTAATTACTAAAAATTGGTAAGTCGAATAATCGGTTTTCTTTATTCAACTTTCGCAAAGCATCGATCAATACTTTTGCGGCGCTACAACACTATCGATTGAGTTTGACATTTGCTTGTGACGTAATACGACGTCTTCGCGTTGCTTCAAATCGCGAATGGTTCAAGCCGTTCAACTTTCAATGAAATTGAAAACAATATGGCCTTCACTTTTCCCTATATACCTACACCTAACATATGATTATAGCTTACATGTAAACAGCTGATAAACTTGTAATTATAAAAATCTATATCTAATGCAGATCTTTAAATTGTGGATTGTGTTTCATTTTTTTATTTATGTATTAATATAATTTATAAATAGTTAACGTTAAATTTTTGAGATATAAATATAATTTCCTTTTACATCAAAAATGTTAAGACAACATAGCGCACGTCATTATGGTACACTATCTTTTATTGAAAATATTTAAATCAATATTCTATTTAGAACTGCCTGAAAAGGAATTTTGTTAAATTCCAAAAACAAATTTAATATCACGTTTCCGGCGGCCATCATGAAAAAACAGTATTGAGTATAATGCGACTAAATTAAAAGACAAGTACGGCACGTGGTTTTCTAGGCGTCGCGTGTTTTTCCAAATCGGTCGGGTGCTATTTCTGACAATCGCTACAGTTGATCAATTGACACAAGTCACAAAGTTGATTCGACTTATTTTCGCTAGCTTTCTGTTGTGAAAGACGTGTTCTGCGCAATTCCAAGTACCCTTACGGTCTGACCGTGTTTTTCTTTAAAGTTCGCGAAAGGCTTAAATACGATTTGCCAAGATGACGAAGTTAATACAACAGTTAAATTTTAGTAGTAGTAATTTCTATGACGTCGCGGGTGTCCTGATTGAACCCAACGCTGCGAAAACTAAAAAGTACTGGTGAGTATTTCGGTTTATTACCTACTTATTTTGGTGCTGATGTACTTCATTTCTATTTTTATCAAGATTATTGACTTCTATTTAACTTTACGGGACATAGAAGTGCGTTTCTTATAACGTCCTTGTACCTTTGTTATACGTCATCAGTAGGTGATAGGTAGGTAGGTAGTTAATAAGATCATCGTTCACCTTTATAAATATTGAATTATTACCTTGATGTGGTATCGTGACTTAACATTTACCGTTTGTTTTAGGTATTTCGTATTGAAAAGTTAAAAAGACGTGTGTTCTAAATTTAAAAAGGGATTAAATGACAGCATGGTGGTTTTATCTTTTAGGTGTTTTTCCAATTACAAAATTCGAATAACCAATTCTAAATTCAAAACCTTGAAAAATAATTAAGAGTATGCATTAATTAAATAATGATGGTTAAAAAATAGATTAATTACATAAAATTTAACAATGCATAGGTACCTTTATATTTTAAATTCTATTGTCATGTGAATGGTTTAGGAATATAACTAGGGCACCTTATCTTGATGGATGCCCTGACTATGTCTGCTGTACTTAAATTTAATTAAAGTTTAAACTCACTTGACCTCTTTATAAGTTGTCTATGTGACATAAATGGAAGCAGAGATAAAGAAAAATGTATGTATGTATGGGCAAATTCAACAAAAATGTACATAAAAGTTTTTTGATGGAAACATATCTGTAGAAAAAATATAATGTGATTTTGTCTGCCATTTTTTTTTTTATTTTATAAGAGGGTAGTTGGTAAATAAGTGAACATATGGTAGTTTATGACTACATTTACACATTATATGTTATATACTCCAATAAGAATAAAATACATAATTAATTAAATAATTCTGAGGCTAAGTAAGGTTATTTTAATTAAAACTGACATTTGTCAAGAAATGTCAAAGACAATAGGTAAGGATCTAAACTAGCTGTGCCCCACGGTTTTACCCGCATTACTCTTGTTATTCCTAGAATGATGACATAATATAGGCTATAGCCTTCCTCGATAAATTCGCTATCTAATTTTTACCAATTTGGACCAGTAGTTCCTGATGAACGCGTTCAAACAAACAAACTCTTCAGCTTTATAATATTAGTATACCGGGTGTAATCGTTAAGTGTGCGCAGGCGTTTATTCCGTAACTATTACATATATCAAAAAACTTTAAACTGATATTGAAAGTACTATACCTAATGAGTAAAATGACAATAATAACTTTTTAAAAATAAAATGAGAAATATCCAAAAATGTTACATGAAACGCTCTCATACATTTTATTTCCCATACATTTTGTATTCAAAGCAAATGTTCGAAATGACATCCTCGTCTTGGAATACCATTCTATTCCACATAGAGCTCTATTTACAGTTTCTAAATGATCTTTCTTTAAAATTTGCGAAGTAATTAAAGCACAAAATCAAATAAAAAAGCAAAACCTTTCATATTAAATGTTTGGAATAGTCATATTTCATACTAAATGTATGGGAGCGTTTCATGTAACATTTTTGGATATTTCTCGTTTTATTTTTAAAAAGTTTTTATTGTCATTTTACTCATTAGGTAAAGGGCTTTCGATATCAGTTTAAAGTTTTTTGATATCTGCAATAGTTACGGAATAATCGCCTGTGCACACTTAACGATTACACCCTGTATATGTATATGCTAGAATTTAGAATCTGCAACACATATTGGCCCTCTTCACAGTGTGCAGTGTTGGGCAAGTAGAGGCAATCACAATAGTGTAGAGGGCCTACATGTCATAATTTGTTCATAATCAACATAATTGTGGCAAACATCGACAATCATTTGTTGGGCCAACACTGTCCATTTATTTATTTATAATACTTTATTGTACAAAACAATGTAAGGAAACTAGTACAATCTAATAAGGTACAAATATTTGCACAATAGGTGGCCTTATAGCTACACAGCAGGAAAGGAAATGTAAGAAGAATAAGGATAGCGCAAAAAAAAATTGTATGTGTAGAGGGTCCATTATTATGAACAGCAAATTCATCTGCGTCACAACATTGAGTAATAAGCTTGTAAGCATCAATTGATCAGGTTAATTGTAAGACCTTGGACATCTTCTAGATCACATGAGTTTTATTGATTTTGATTATGGAAGGAACGGCATGTTGATTGACAACATTTATTGTTATATATTTCAACTTTATTTGTATAATATCAAGTTTCATTTTGTAGTGTGTTGTTTTTCAAATAGACCAAATGAAACATGCAATATGTTAGTAGTATTTATGATTAAAACAATGTTCCAACTTGTACAAATACAATAGTTTGTCACTATTTAGCATTGAAAGAATTTTTCAAATCAGACCAGTAGTTCCTGAGTTTAGCGCGTTCAAACAAACAAACTCTTCAGCTTTATAATATTAGTATAGATATGTACATATAAAAAGGCGCATATTTCAGATTGGTCCATACTTTCTCAAAATTAAATTTTTTCAGAATACATACTACTACAGTTTTTATTGATGAGCTTCCGCCCGCGGCTTCGCCCGCGTGGTGTTTTTTCGCAATAAAAGGTAGCCTATGTTCTTTCTCAGGGTCTATAGATTGTCTGTGCCAAATTTCATCTAAATCGGTTGAGAGGTTTAAGCGGGAAAGCGTAATAGACAGACAGACAGAGTTACTTTCGCATTTATAATATTAGTAGGGAAGTAGGGATTTAAGCAATAACTATAGAATGTTTTTAGTTAAAATTCAGTATGATTATAACTATGATATATAAAAAAGCTAGATACGTTACCCGCTCTCTATTTTGGCAAGAAAAAACTCAGCTAAGTGCCCGAGTTTCACTTAGTCACGCACCATTCAGCGTCGTGGCTGGACGTTCTTTTTATATTTTAATCGGCAGTTGTTATTACGAAGTACATGAGTGAGACATGTATTATGTCTCGTGCGTGAGAGTGAAAGAGAGAACAACTGTATTGGTGATAATGCGTTAGTAAGTAGGTATGTATTAATTACACTGTTTTTTAGTGCAATGATGTTGGCGTATGCCGCGTCTACTAGTATAATAGAGTCATTGGATTATAATATGTATTTTATATTATTTTGATATCATGTATGTACATGATGCCTTAAGAGCGAGATAATATAAGTACAAAGGCATATAACTGATGTTAAATTGATTATATTTGCAGAGATATTTCTGTGAAATGATAAGAATATCTTTGAAGAGATTATTCTTCGGAATGATAAGGAGAAATAAACACGAAATAATATGAACCTTTGTTCTACACTGAGACATGTTTTTGAATAAGTATTCTATTTGGCTTTTGTGTATGATAGTTTTAAGTATTTGCAAATAAACATTTGTTATATGCAGTTTAAAACTTAAGTTTATACATATTTCAGTTTAAATTGACTAGACTTATAAATTGTCTCTGGTGCGTTCTATTAGTGATCCCGGAGACTTCTATGCTTTGGGTCTAGCCACCAAGGAGGTTTTAGTTTTCCCCCAAAAGACGAGTGCCTGTAGAAGATTTAACACCGTTAACAAAAAAAAAGACAGTTTATAAATTGACTCATAATACAAATCCATATATAAAATCTCATGTAACAGTATTTGTAACCAATCCACTGAAACAACTTTTATGACATTTTAAGAAACAACCAATTTTTATGAATATAGGTACATGAGTATTTGGTAGGTCAGACATGTCATAAACTATATTTTATACCCTAAAGTGATAAAGGTGACCTCACAGATCAAGCCAAGATATCTAAATTGTATTTAATTTCTATATTTACCAAAAGCACTTGCAAACAGTTTTACAAGCCTAGGTGCGATATCAGGGCAAACAAAACGCACGCTCTTATCAACACGTGACATTAAACGTGATTATTATGTTTACTATATAATATATCGTTGCCCACAATTATGTGAAATGGAAAACAAGTATTTAAAAGTGATTTTGTGGTGTGTTTAAATCTGTTCTAGTACATATTGAAAGAAGTTTTTTATTCAATGGACACACTTATTCTATGTTCTTCTTCTTGGTGTAATCTTTTGTTATGCCAAATTTTTACACTATAAATGAATTTGTATTACAATTATTTGTGTTACCATCTAATGTTCTGTCTGATCCATATTTATCTTCAAACTAGCTATGCCCCGCGGATTTACCCCACAGAATACTTAATAGGTAGTAGCTAACGCTACCCATACCTCCTCTCCTATTGGTTTTAGCGTGGTCATACGTTCAAGCAATCAAACAATCAAATTATATAGCTTTATATATTAGTATTATATTATTTAATTAAGGCAGTTTTTTGTACTATTTTCAGTGACGTATCGCGATGATAGTTGTTTAGAGAAAGACGCGGACGGTCTAATATTTTCTGCTATCCTAGTAGATTGATATAGGTATTGTATTATGTACTTTGGACAGTTATTACTGCACATTACTTTATTGTAATTTTACTAAGGAGGTAATATTTGAAGTACAGCAAGGAGAAAGTTATTTGTACCGTGTACGTAAATTATTTCGGAGTAAAAGTTAATTTAACTGGCGTACGTGACGGTAGACATGTTGCACCATATTATTATGTTATCTTTACGTGTTCTCAGATGAAATAAGGATGGTAGTTCTTGTTGTTGATTCGTTATAATTAGGTATAATAATTATTGTGACGTACCTATATAATAATAAAAGCAAAAAACTTGTAGAAGTACTTATAACTTAGACTTATAATGATAAACTTGTTGTTTTAATCTAGGTATACAGGGTGTATTTTTTCGTGATCAGTGTATGCTAAACTATGAGTCCTTTCGCGCTTAGTATACCAACAGTGGGACACCCTGTATAATTATTTTTAATTATCAATCATGGTGTTATTTACTTTTTAACACGCTTTTATTAGCTTCACGTAGGTATGTTAGACTCCTTTCGACTCGATTTTGACCCACTAATTTATTGTTAACTGTAATGTGAACCGTTTGAATAAATAAATTATTATGTAGGTATGCAAAGGCAATGCGTTATCGGGGAAAAAGTAATTTTTCGAGTCCTTATCTGTGTGTGTTCTAATTATATCAAAACGGACTCAGCCGTTTCAACGTAAAGTGGTCACACGTGATCTAGTAATGCTTGCATCGCTTTTTGCATAAACAACGGGCGTCTAGAGTATAAAATATCTCTGAAACTGGTTTTGAACACGTTTTATTCATAAAAAATCGATGAGGAAGCCGTTGTACCGTCCTGCCAAATTTCCATAAAAAATCTGCCCTCTTTTTATTCTAGAAACTTTTTTTAAAAACAAAAATATCCAAATAAGTTCAGCCCTTTTCAAATTAATTGGTTATGCAAAGTAATGTCGTATTTTTAAATAGATAAACTTGTAACTTGTAAACTAGAACATTCTATTTGTCGAATCAGATAGGTATAAAACTGTAACACAAAAACAATGTTAATTACGTTTGAAATTCAAACTATTTTAGATGCAACTTCATCTATTATCCTTTTCAATGGATATAAATTGGTTGTCAATTTGAAAGGGGAATATAGAAACAGTCGATACAAACTACAAAGTTTATGGGCTTCCAGAAACATCCATGATCCAACATTGTACAACGCGATAACACTCTTGTATGTGTGTGTAAATGTCCATGTGTGTGGATATCAAGCGTGTTCCGTTTGTGCTGAGTCAGATTTGTTTTCTTTATTTTATAACTATTATCAAAAGAAATTTACACTCTTTCTCTCTAGTGTTACGGTCGATTATCGCATAGCAAATAGTCTTATGTTTAATATTATACCAAAACCTGTCACATCTAATAACATTTTTTGTGCCTACCTGAGAAGCTAGTGAAAAAACAGAAATAACTTTCTATTTTTGATTGAATCCTTACATATATTATTATGTCTACATAATCTATATAACCTCCTTTTAGAAGTAGCAAACAGCAACATTAGAAAAAAAGTAAAATTTAAAAATAGAATGTAAACAATTCCCGCGCCAACACGTGACTATTGTTTATTTGGGTTCGGCCGCCATATTTATCGATATTGGCGATATTGCAAATGGCCGCTCACAGCTGATACGTCATAATATGTGAACTCGAGAGAAATGAAACGTATGGATATGATTTTTGTTACTCTTACTAGCGTATTAAAATGCCATATTTTTAATATCCCGGCAAACGTTGTTCTGTCTGACTCTTATCAATGGGGACATGAAAAATAGATATTTGCCGATTCGTATATCTACCCAATAAACATACTTACAAAATTTCATGAGAATCGGTCCAGCCGTTTCGGAGGAGATTGGTAACTAACATTGTGACACGATAACTTTATAAATAATGTAGAGATTATTTTAATAAGTTATCTATAAATAAATAATAATAATAAAATCATCTTTATTTGGTTCTCACAACCCATGGTCATACATTCATCCATCAATCCGAAGAAACGAAATACATTATAACAAAATATGGTAACCAGACAAAATATAATATGAAAGGCAGCCAAGTCTATTACAAAACTTCCATAACATATTACGTGGTACCGAAATGGCGTCTTATACGCAGTATGTTTTGGCGATGTGGATAATTACTTCTCAAGATGTCTCCTTGTTTATTTTTGGGCCTAAAATGTACTGGAAACTATGTGTAACCATTAGCAACGGAAATGAACTCGCGTATTAGATGTTTTTCTTGTGAATTTCTTAGATAAGAGAAAGTTTATTGAAAATAGATTTCCTGTAGCTAAGCCTTTAGTATTTGTAATTCTTGGATTTATAAACTTATATCTATGAGACAAATTCATACAAATCCGATCAGATTTGATAAAAAAAAATATCTCTATAATACGTATTAGTCATTAGTTTATATTATCACACATTCGACCATAAAGATATCTACTTGATGATTAATGAGAATTTATCTATCTATCTTAATTCTTAATAGGTTTATTAGTTTGTGCGTAGAGGAACTATCAATCAAAATACAAATAATTAATCAATAAAATATTATTGTATTGTCACCGATCCTTGATAAGTGTACAAAGTTTGAAAAAATTAGGTGTTTAAAGTAAGTCAATATCAAGTCTAATGGAGTCCGTTACATACGAACATGTCAGTTACACACAAACATACAGCTAATAATTGCGTGTTAAAAAGCATTCACGCAATATTAGATACGCGCTTAAAAAAACATTCTAGGTACCATATAAATCGTTCAATCTATGATAATCTTGAACAATTATAGGGTAGTTTCGGGTAAAATAGCCTATACTAATACTAATACAGACTATGATCTGTCTCTGTAGGTACCGATCGGATCGTACAGATCCTATTAGCAGTTTATTTATAACTAGCTTACCGCCCGCGGCTTCGCCCGCTTTGTCTAAAACCTAATAAATTATATACTAAAACCTTCCTCTTGAATCACTCTTATCTATTAAAAAAAACCGCATCAA
Organism: Colias nastes; assembly: GCA_907164665.1. Lineage (NCBI taxonomy): Eukaryota > Metazoa > Arthropoda > Insecta > Lepidoptera > Pieridae > Colias > Colias nastes. Next base: position 8,642 of record CAJQZM010029105.1, on the reverse strand, counting down.
AATCCGTTGCGTAGTTTTAAAGATTTAAGCATACAAAGGGACATAGGGACATAGGGACAGAGAAAGCGACTTTGTTTTATACTATGTAGTGAAGAGTAACAAACATACATTCTTACATGCTTTCGCGTTTATAATTAAAACATGATTAAAATGAATCATATCTGTTAATACCTAACCTGTGACCTAGATCAGTCACGTTTATTGAGATATCAATTATTATTAATAAAACTATTTACATGAGATTAATTAAATAATTATATTATCTCGATTATAAGTCTGTTAGAAAAATATCTGTCTGAAAGTATGTCTGTCTGTCATGCGAAAGTAACACATTTTTATTAAAAACATAAGTAAAGAGACAAGTAAGTACATATTTTTTTATTACCTGCATACTGAAATATTTAATTGTCGATTTTTTTAACTATAGTTAATATAAATTCATTTTTAAACCAAAATAAATAGTCGGCGAAAATTTTATAAAAAAAAGACAGTTACATTTAGAACTTACACCTACGCTCTGTCGCTAAATACGAGTTACTCAGGAGAATATATATAGCTTTATGTGAACCTATAATTAGTTATTGTATCTGTATTTGGGGTGGTTGTGGATCCTCCAAATTATTGGTTCTGGAAAGAGCACAAAGAGCTGTGTTAAAGGTTATGCTGCATCTCCCTATCCGCTACCCAACTGACTTGCTTTATAAGGAGACTGGATTGTTGAGCGTCAGAAAATTATTTATTCTTAATGTAACATTACTAACCCATAAAAATATTCTCTCTTCAAGTGATCACGCTAACTTACTCAACAATAGAATTTATAAAATTCCTTTACCTCAGGTTACTACCTCCTTTGCCAAACGATTTAGTCAATTCCTACACCCGCTTATATATAACCGCGTCAACCAGGCATTGCATTCTATTAGGCAGAGTGGTGTCGCAAAGGCCAAGAAAATTATTAAAAAATGGTTACTCTCTTTGTCTTTTCAACAAACGGAAAATTTGATTAGGTCTTTAATCTAACGCTCTTACTCACAAGTTTTACCCCCAAGCATTTCTTATTCAGCACACACACATATAAAAAGTATCTATTTATTTATATTTTTATTTTGATATTTATTTATTTTTTTGTTCATTTAAGTTTTATCTAATAAAATAAATCATAAAGAATAATATATGAATTGCAATTTATTCCTAAAACATTAATAAATCGACATTTCATTTACATCCATGTCTAGTTTTGTTTGTTTCTTTATATTTTGTATTGATGCTCACAATACAGGCCACGAGTCTAGTGTGGGCATCTTGGTTCAAATGATGTATAGAGTATACTACATATTTACTGTGTTAACAGCCTTATTGTAATAAGTTCAACGAGATTGTATGCTTGATTTTTGAATAAATATTTTTTACTTTTACTTTACTTTTTACTTTATTAGGTCATTTATACACACATAATTGTATAGTGTACAACGTTTTTCCAAAAACTATTCGTCAGTAGTAAAATCGATACACTAGTTTTAAAGATACACATCAAAATGTATAAACCTGACACTAATTTACTTTCAAGGTTATCAATGCAACCCTTACCCTTATTGAAGGGGTGGTTCAAGGTCTAATTAATTGGATGCATTTTAAGGGTTGTTTTGATGACCGTTGCTAGCACGTGTAACTTTTAATATTGTTATTTTTGCAACATTTGTATCAGTTTTTTGAGTATTTTAAAATATGAAGGGAAAGATAAAACTACGATAGTGAATAGTCCTTGCTTTTACCACAAAAAATTAGTTAAAGGCTACTAGGAAGAAGTAGATCTTTTGCGTAGTGACATAAATTTATCGTTGTTTTTGTTCACTGCAAAAAGGAGGTATTTAAATACATAGTTATTGTGCGTGTCTCAGTGCTACTAAAGAATTAACATTTTGAATGCATACATGTTTATTAGTTTGTTACTCTTAGTACATCTTAATAAAACAGAGATAGTTATTGCATTTGTAAATTTATTGCACTAATAAATATCAAGTTCAATTCTTAACCGATTGCAACAGAAGGAAGGTTATCTTTTTCGAGTGTATATATATATATATATATATATGTTTATTTTTGGCACGATTTGTAGTACAAACGGCAATGGATTTCATCTTGAGAATTAGTTTATGCTAATGTAATACAGAGTATATAAAAATTAAAAAGTGAAAAAAAATTATGGCGCCAAATTATGTCTCAAAAAGTTTTCATGTAGGTATTTTTTTTCTTAAATACTTTCACTATCGATAATAGCTTATGATTTTATTTACCTTGGCACCAAATTCGGGGCGAAAGCTGAAAATAAAAAACAATGCCAAAGTGATATTTTCCAATGTACACAATATTGTCTTTTGCGTCGTAATCTATTTATATGATGTTTTGGCAAGCCGTGCGATCCAGAATTCTATCAGTGTTTCTTGTGATTCCTTTATAAACAGCCGCTTGTTATAAATACAAACAAAAAATAAAAAAATATAAATAAAAAAAATATTGGTCGTATATGGCACGTTGCATAGGAATCTTTTATAAGATTCCATTAAAATATCGGTAGTTAATTGTTGTAAAGCTTTCGAAACATTCCATTTTTTGTGATTTTTTTATTGTTTTTTTTTGTATTAAGTTATTTATTGTAAATAAAAATGGTTGTCAAACTGTACAGGTAAGATATTTTCCACGTTTTTGTATATTTTAAAAACTGCGTAGGGTGTTAATATTCTAATTTAGTTTTAGCTTTTGTAAAAAATGTATCCCATGTTTTAATTGAAATTGATCTATTTGTGAATTTTCACTCTATGATTTTCACACTTGTCCGGCGCGGCGCGGGCGTCGCGTTTAGGTGAGATTTACACACAAACATACATACATATTTAATCAGATGATTGATTTTTATATCCAGCAGTATATTCATTTTCATAAAAGTGTTTGCCGTTTATAAACTTGGGTAAATTTTCAAGTAGCATTCTTGATGATTTCAAAAATTCCACCTGACAGACAGACAGGTCGCAATTTTGGCAATAAAGTATTTAAATATTATATTTAATACCTTGACAGTAATAAATAAAAAACTTTGCTAAGAATTTTCTAAAATTGTAATCATGGTTTTCTTAAATCTAAAAATGTTAACTGTAGTAATGCAGATAGGAATAGATTGCAAGTAAATTATCTTGATAGGTATTTATCTAGGTTTGTCATCATGAAATAGAGTGATAAAATCACAGAAAAGTTAGGCAAACAATCATGCTTCTAAAGAAAGTACATATTTATTGTATCATTAATTCTTATTTAATTTAATTCAAAGTCCTACTTATATTATAAATGCGAACGTTTGTGAGGATGTGTATATTACTCTTTCACGCAAATACTACTGAACTGATTACAATGAAATTTAGCACACATAATTATATAAGGTAACTTGGATTAACACATAGGATAAGTTTTATCCCGAAAATCCCACGGGAGCGGGAACTATACGGGTTTTCCTTTTAAAAAGCGGGCGAAGCCGCGGGGGGAAAGCTAGTACATATAATCATATTGCTTGGCTTGGTTTTAAATAAATATATATATTTTGTAAGATTCATTAAATTTAATTTTAAGTTTTATAGCATTCAAATGCTTTATAAATGAGAATATTTTTATGTCCTGTTTTTATAATTATTACAATTTCTATAATTTTCCTTGTACGATTATTTTCTTTGATCTCGTTCATAGCAAAAGGAAATTGTTTTATATTACAGTTTTAATCAAGATCCGTGTTCAGATTTTATACAAATATGTATAGCCGTTTCACATGTAATAAATTTTCACATTTTATTTTGTTTACCAGTGTAATATTTTCGGGAATTGTAATAAAACGAACTGTTCGGTGCCACGTTTATTTCAAAAAGGAAGGAGACAACAAAGGCGCGCGTACAGATGGCAAATGTTTTATATTCTATAGTCTATGCAAGTTACAAATAAGTACAGATTATACAGATTATGCATACCTCACACCTCCACCACTATTAACGCTGCTAATAATCATACCAAAAGCGAAAATTTATTAATAAAATTTAGACAATCTTATCTTCCTTACCCGCTGAGGTCGGCACACTCTTGGCCATTTTTATGCAAACAATCGTGCGAAAAATAAGCCATAAAATTGACTTACATTATGTACTTTGTTTAATGAATTATCAGTATATGACGTACATGATCTTTTGTTTTCATGATAAGGATAATATTGTAGGCTTTGATAAATAAATAAACAGTAACAATGTTAATTTCTAAATTAAATAGTTAATGTTTTGAGATTTATTGTTGATAAATTAAAGTTGCAAGAAATCTTTATAAAATGCGCTATTGGTAAAGTCTTATCAAAATAGATCTAGACGTTTCGGAGGGTAGTCATTTAATTGCCAAAATATTTAAAATGGTGTCCTGCTATATACTAGTCGTGTAAGCATATTGTATATGAACATAGTTATATTTATTTGCGTTAACTCGATTTTATACACCGTTTTCCTTCTTATCATGTCTCGAAGAAATTGGTCATTACTATGCATAAGTAATGCAATTTCCGCGTTTTCGCCCGTCTGGAGCTGTGACTACAAAAATTCAGCCATGTATATTATTAGCTTGGGAATGTTGTATAGTAATAGGTTTTAAGTTAATTTGTAAAACCTCAATCAAATTCAACATGCTGTGATTAACGCGCAGTGTTCAATGGTGGCACTTACCAGCAACAAATTGACAGCAACTCCGCAAGATGTTGACCCAGTTATTTATTTATTTATTTATTTATTCTTTATTGTACATAATATACCAAACATAAATAAGCTATACTATAATTACAATTAAGATACAATGAAAACACACGGCACATACGTACTAAAAGGCGGCCTTATTGCTTAAAAGCAATCTCTTCCAGGCAACCCTGATTGGTAAGGAATGTATGCTAGAACGCGACTTGGCTAACGCGACCAGTTATGTTGCTAAACAAATATTTAACTATGATCTTTCGACTTTAAGACGATAGATTCACCATATAATATTACTAGCTGCGCTCCGCGGTTTCACCCGGGTGGCTCCGCTTCTGTTGGTCTTAGCGTAATGATATATAGCCTATAGCCTTCCTCGATAAATGGGCTATCCAACACCGAAATAATTTTTCAAATCGGACCAGTAGTTCTTGAGATTAGCGCTTTCAAACAAACTCTTCAGCTTTATAATATTAAGTATTAATATAGTTGTTTCAGTGGTAGATCTTTGCTCATCATATTAGTATATTAAATGATATAAAATGTTGTTGCAGTGGTGATGACTCCTCCCTAAGCAGCTCCCTGGCGGGCAGCAAGCGCTCCGCTTTGTCGGCTTCGGACGCCGAGTGCTTCTCGCTCTGCCTGGGTGCCGGGCCTCTGTGGTTAGTAAATTATATATATTCATCTAAAAGAACAATTTATTAATTACTATACTTCTGCGCTTCGAAAAGTTGTCTAGTTTTATGTATACATCATCTGTAACTTTTCTTCATTCACGTAAGCTTATTTGGTATAGTAGTAATATACAGAAATTATTTATAACTGGATAGGAAACCAAACAAAGAAGAGCCGGTAAACATTAACATGATAATGATGCTGAAAACTGTTCTGTGGTTCTTACGACAGCCTTCCAGTACCATTAATTAAAAATATTTTGTAGAATTGTATTTATTAATGTTATGTCATCTAGAAGGATATTTTTTTAAATCCGTCTCCTAGTTATCGATTTATACAATCAAAATTTCCTCTATATCAGTAAGTTACACTTAAAACATGGTCCAGAGGTGTCCAGGTCCAGGAAACCTTTTAAATATCAGTATACTTTAAAAAACCGTCGATTTTCAGGTGGTCCTGATGTCCCTGCTCACGATACCGCACCGCCCGGAGGGGTGGGCAGCGGGGCCTCGAGCCCCGCTTCCCCGTCCAGCCCCACACACGACGACAACAACCGTAAGTGTTGCTATAACGTGTTACATTTACAAGGGTTGCAGAAAACTTAGGATTTGCCAGAAAAAACAACTATTTGTTAAATTTTCTACATGTTAAATTTACAGGGACTGACACTAAAAATAGAGACATAATATAATATGTTGGGTTATTAAATTGACTAATTTTTTGGAATAGATGACATGATAGAGTAGGAATCTATTAAATTTTTGCCTGTAAGACTAGTTAAATTGGGGCTTGAAATCTGCCATCCCGTCTACTTCCATACACGAAGACAACGACCGGCGACCGTAAGTTATTTAACGACTGCTAGAAAACATGTGGAAACTTCAGGGTTGCCAGAACTATATAAAGACTAGATTTCCGCCCGCGGCTTCGCCCGCGTTTGCAAAGGAAAACCCGCATAGTTCCCGTTCCCGTGGGATTTCCGGGATAAAAACTATCCTATGTGTTAATCCAAGTTACCCTCTATATGTGTGCTAAATTTCATTGGATTACAATGAAGAACTATTACTATTACTGAACCGATTAGGTTCAGTAGTTTTTACGTGAAAGAGTAACAAACATCCATACATCCATACATCCATACATCCATACATCCATACATCCTTACAAACTTTCGCCTTTATAATATATATTAGATAAAAAAAAAATTCGATCAAGAGGCAAGATTCGAAGCCGCATCATTTGTAAATTCATTCATAAATTTTTGTTATTGTCAGTAAACCTGTGGGTTCAGCAAATGTTATGCTGGCATTATGTAATTTAATTGGGATTATCATGTAAGAGACTGAATAGGAAAGTTGAAAGAAAAGATGTTGTTACACTAGTAAAGAAAATATGTTGTTACATTAGTCAATTTTGTAGGGCTGCTACTAGACGATTTTTCCGATCCAGCTCTAATTTTGTTACTACATATTTTCAAATATTAAATACTTATTTATTTTTGAAATTGAATACATTTTCCCTATAAGTATTAAAATACTTTTATTTCATTCACAGGCGACTTGTTGAGCACACTACTATGGTCAAGCGCGAGCTCGCTCAGCAACAGCGAGGAGAGCCTCGTGTCCGACGCGCACCCGCCCGTGGTGCCGGAGCAACAGGAAGCGGTGGGTAGTGGTGGATAGTGGTCGATAGTGGTCGATAGTTGTGGAGGTTGGTCGATAGTGGCGGATAGTGGTGGATAGTTGTGGATAGTGGTGGGGGTTGATCGATCGTGGTGGAGGTTGGCCGATAGTGGTAGGGGTTGGTCGATAGTGGTTGAGGTTGGTCGATAGTGGTGGATAGTTGTAGACAGTGGTGAAGATTGGTGGGGATGGGTATAGATGTGATGTAACGCAGTTGATGATAATATTTAGAAAGATTACAAAATTTCTTATGTTTTAATTGAGATGATAAAAGTAAGGAGATTTTATTAGGAACCTTTTTTCTTTTTGGCATTAATAATGGTGCCCCCAGTTTTGGTAAAAATCTCAAGATGCTTTAATTATTAGAAATTGATAGAAAAAAAAATATATGTATGTAGAACTGGATAATTTTGAAAATTTTACTCCCACTTTTTATATTGCAGTTTCTAGTAAAACCGCACCATTTGCAGCTTAATCTATTTGTATAGAAATTGCGTGCGTTTTAATTTTATATTTATGATTAAAATTACATATCTATGCGTCATATAGAATCATGTGACACATTTATACAGAACTTATCAATAATCGAAAATTCATCAATTTCAGATCATCCGGAAGATCTTGGAGCGCAAAGACGCGAAGGCCGTGAAGATTGACTTAAAAATCTATCTCACTGAAAACACACTGACTCGCTGGGAAGCTGTAAGTTATCAAAATATTATATACTAGCTGTGCTCCGCGGTTTTACCCGCAGTGCTCCGCTCCTGTTGGTCTTTGTGCGATGATATATAGCCTATAGCCTTCCTCGATGAATGGGCTCTCTAACACCGAAAATTTTCAAATCGGACCAGTAAGTAGTTCCTGAGATTAGCGCGTTCATACAAACAAACAAACTCTGCAGCTTTATAATATTAGTATATTTTGACGAGTTTCACAGTATATAGATATGTTTTGTTCAGTCAGTAAAAATAACAAAAACTGTATGAAAAAAATACGCCAAAAGTGTTCAATCAGGCAGGCAGAGTTACAGTATGTACAATTTTTCAAGCATGTACAATTATAGACTAGCGCGTTCAAACAAACAAACTCTTCAGTTTTATAATATTAGTATAGATAAGTATAGATCTATTTTTAATTCTATATGTATGTTTATGTAAATCATTATCCATATTAATTAATTAATTAATTAATTAATTAATTAATTAATTAATAATATTATAAATGCGAAAGTAACTCTGTCTGTCTGTCTGTTACTCAATCACGCCTAAACTACTGAACCAATTTTCATGAAATTTGGTATGGAGATATTTTGTTACCCGAGAAAGCACATGGGCTACTTTTTATCCCGGGAAAATGACGTAATCCCGGAAATCCCACGGGAACGGGAACTATGCGAGATTTTCTTTGAAAACGCGGGCGAAGCCGCAGGCGGAAATCTAGTAAATAATAATGTATGTATGTATTATCTTTTATCTATTCAGGTGGTAAAAGGCAACACAATGTATCTACGTGTGCCCGGAGTGCT
>CAJQZM010029104.1:0-24353 GCA_907164665.1 Colias nastes | reverse complement strand
ACATTCATTGACAGGGCGGAACAAAGTTCGCCGGGACAGCTAGTATTATATAATTTAACTAACGATGAAAGAAAGAATTTATATATATAAGAATATATTTGAAATCGGATCAGTAGTTCCTGAGATTAGCGCATTCCAACTAACAAACAAAAATCTTCTGCTATATGTTATTATTGTATATTCCATACATTAGTTACAGGTCACGATTGTACTCTTTTGTCAGAAATACCTTAAAAATTAAATAAGTAATGTATGTCTACACTTGGACTCTATAACAGGCTCTATAAATTTATTTTCATCCAGATCCGATCAGAAATTTAATTAGCATTTATACTAGTACCTAATATAATATTATTACACTAGCTGTGTTTCGCGGTTTTATACCCGCGTGGCTCCGCTCCTGTTGGTCTTAGCGTGATGTTATATAGCCTATAGCCTCGATAAATGGGCTATCTAACACCAAAATAATTTTTCAAATCGGTCCAGTAGTTCCAAAGATTAGCGCGTTCAAACAAACAAACAAACTCTTCAGCTTTATAATATTAGTATAGATTTGCTTGTAGTAAACTGATTAAAAACACTTCAAAGAAATCAAATTGATTGAATGTTCAAGTATTAACACTAATAAATCCAAGCCCAATTTAACAATATGTACTCCCACATATTTATTGCAGTACTTAACAGTTGTATAAATTACAATACGTTTAAAACTGACTACCTATATTTTTAACCCGCGGGCAAACTTATCTCAATTACACTGTGGACCATAAATTTTGGCGGCATCTTATTCCAATAATAATTAAACGCCAATACAACCTCGGTAGCGGACGCCCAAATGTCAGTTTGAAAACAGCCTAATTGATCAAAAATGTAAAGAAATATGAGCTTTAAATAACTGTGTTAGAGGTCATTCTTCTGTGATAATGAGTACAGGATTTGATTGCCCGTTGTGTTGTGTAACGGTTTTTTGAAGGAATGCACGGTCTTAAATATACACCTAGTAAGTGTTCCTTTTTTAAGAACGCTTTGTGTCCGTTGTTATCGTGAATGAAAAAAGATAAAACAATAACTTCTGATTTTTAAGGTCTCTAGTGTTTCTGGTTGTTAAGTTTTATTCATTTTTACCTGAAAAAAGGTCATAAATAATTATTTCCCTTTGACTGTAGTATTTAGTGAATTCCCGTGTCCCCTAGGTAAGGCGCAGATGCATTATGCAACTGTTTCACTGATCGATTTTCTTCACGGACAAGTAGGTGATCAGCCTTCTATGTCCTGCCAGAGATATTTTAGATAGTCACTGGGAATCGAACCCAGGTCCCCACGGCTCCACGCTCACGCCTTAACCACTGCACAAGGCAGCAGTACCTATTTAGCAGTATAAAGTGGTAATATTTAGTAATCTGTAGTAGTATTTAGCAGTTCGTAAAATTGATACGATACCCTAAGGGCTAAGGTTACAAGAGAAAATAATTTGTTGCAATGTTCGCTACAAAATCGGCTGTCATTTGCCCAAAGGCTTTGCAAAAAGAGGGAAATGAAAAACAAAACCAAAGATCGTCGAAGCACGAACCAGGTTTATTAGTAAAAAGTAAAAATATTCTTGACATCGGTCTTGTATGACGTTATTTATAGGTCCCTGCAACTTTTAAAGGAATTTTAGGTACATTAATATTATAACGAGGAAAGATTTGGTTTTTATGGGTAAGGCATAAAATCAAAAATTGCGCAACTGATTTTGAAAATTCTTTCACGGGGTAAAATCTACTTTATTTCGGATATAACTTTTTTAGGTTTTAATGCTAATCTTGTATTTTTGTAAAGCACAAACTCAAAAATACTAAGCTGATTGTGAAAAAAATTCACGAGCAGAAAGCCACACGATTCCTAAGTGTACAGTTGCATAAGCTCTGTTTTTACGCACCTCTTCATCGCTTTTCTCAATAATTTCGTATGTTTGTAAAGCAAAAACTCAAAAATTACTAATCCCATTTTGAAAATGATAAGATAAATTTGGTTACCTATCTTAATCTCGAATTTTAATATTCCGAATATCATAATCCAGAAAACGTTTGGACATTTTTTCATAACCCCGAATTTTAAAATTTCGAAGTTTTGTGTGCCATATAATCGCAACTCCGAATTTCATTTGCCCATTTCTTTATTTGTACGACGTTTTACAATCCAGACGAATGAGTTCCAGACATACGAAATCTAAATGCACAAAATCCAGATGACCGTAATCCATATGCACGAAAGCCAGATTTTTAAAACACAAATTTTTGAAATACAGTTAATTGATATCCAGACAAACAATGTCCAGATTTTTGAAATTCAAATAAACGATATCCAGCAAAACGAAATCCTTCCAGGGGGACGCAGCACGAACCTAACCTAACCTTCTGAATAGATTTTAACACTTTAACCTTTCTGTAATGGGCAAGTAAAACAATAGCGAGTCGGTTCTGGCACTCGCCGGCCGCTGCCGCGGCACGCTCGCTTCGCTCGCTCGGCTCGTGCATGGGGGGTCACAGTTCAAACCTAACCTAACCTACTGAGTCGAATTTGACACTTAAACCTTTCTGTAATAGGCAAGTAAAACAATAGCGAGTCAGTTCTAGCGTGGGGGTCGTAGTTCAAACCTAACCTACTGAGTCGACTTTGACACTAAAACTGGTCTGTAATGGACAAGTAAAACAATAAATTTACTTACTGACAATGATTATTTTCAGTCGATAGTAAAGGTATAATCACGATTGTATGGAAATCAAATAAAAAGATTATGAAAATCTGGCAATAGTTTATCTGTTATACGATTATATGGGAACCAAATAAAAAGATTATGAAAATTTGGCAATAGTTTATTTGGAAAATGGTACGATGGGAAACAAAAAAAAGTATTCTGAGAATCTGGTATAATGAGATCTGTATTATGAGAATACGGGAAACAAAAAAATACTTTTTAAAAATCTGGTTTTGGTGCATCTGGAATTTGATTCATCTGGGAAATTAAAAAAGGAATTTTAAAAATTTGTCATTCATTACATCTGTCTTTTAAAAGTTCTAACAACCGTTTTCGGGGTTTTAAGATTCGGGTAATAGAAATTCGAGTTTTTAATAGGTTACCGATAAATTTTGAAAAAGAAAGCTACATTCTTGTTAATCGCCAATATTATCATTTTCACTGTTTACCACAATATAATTAACATGTATGTAAATTCAGCATTGAAAATTATAATACCTGAGTATCATAAAAATTTCTATACTTTACAGGAAAACCCAGACAAATCCGGGGCAATGTATAAAATGAAATTCCCGTTTCCTCTAATCGTATTTACAGCTTACCTTCCACTCTACCGTGTGATATTATCCCATTTAAGAGTTAAACAGTTTGTTTTAAACGTTTATAGCAGCCATTTCATATGGAAGATGGTGGAAACTTTTAGTTCTTTCCTTATCCCTTTTAATGTTATAAAGGGTATGTGTGAAATTAAGGTTAAAGATACATAAAACAATAATTTAAGTTTAAAAAAAATGTGTGCGTGTACTAGTGTACACACGTAAGAAGTGAAACTTCTTTATGACCTCATTTTTCAAAAAATAATTTACTATATGCAACTTTACAGAAATACGTCGAATCACGCGTGGTAGGGATAAGAAAAAGATGGCGCGTAACGGAAAAATGTCACGCGCAACGAAAAAATGTTACACTAAATTTTTTTCCAACCCCGATAAAGAAGTTTCACTTCAAAAATATTTCACTAATTTGTACCAATGACTAACAATAGTAGTCCAGGATCGTTCGCCCATTTTTGCAAGTGATTACTATCAAGCTAATAATTTTCCGTGAGTAGCTTTATTTTGATGAGACGCCCAATAATTTCCTGTACGAAACTCTCGATTGTGGTAGCTAACAGAGGTAACAAGGATAAAATGTTTTGATTTGATGGTTCTCAAATATTTATTACGCAATTTGTAGGACAATATGTCTGTTGAATTATATATAAATATTAACTAAGTGAAAACAAAAAAATCTGCTGGTTAGTAATCATTTATGATGAGTGATGACCTCGTTATCGATACACATTGGAAAGAGGGGACTCTTTGATCAAAGAATAGATTTTGTAGGACAAATATTGTTTCGAATGATTTAGATAATTATCTTGAGATTGAACAAAAAAAAATTCAGTTAGTAATAAATATTTGAGAACCATCAAATCAAAACATTTTATCCTTGTTACCTCTGTTAGCTACCACAATCGAGAGTTTCGTACAGGAAATTATTGGACGTCTCATCAAAATCAAGCTACTCACGGAAAATTAGCTTGATAGTAATCACTTGCAAAAATAGGCGATGGATCCTGAACTATAGTGTTTTTTGTATAAACTGTTTTCTATGAGAAGACATCGCTTTTGATTATTTATTTATTTGTAAAAGCTGTATCTTTGGTCGCAAAAACTAGATCCGATTTGAAACATCTTTAGGTGTTAGATAGCCCATTTATCGAGGAAGGCTATAGGCACGTTATCATCACGTTAATGAATGACTGAAGCGGAGCAATGCGGGTAAACCTGCAGGGTACAGCTAGTCTTGACAATAAGATAAAAGAATATTGTTTTGCTAAATTTTGCTCTGAATAAATAGAGTTAAAAAATTAATCCATTTAAGAAACACCTCTTTATTAAGATTTTCGTCTCAAAGAAAAAGTAAATAAATCGTGGGAATAATTAAAATCTTAAAAGCATTTTATATGTGGGCGTCATTTACCTGTACGCTTTGTATTTGATTAACTGAGTCAACAAAATTAAAGATGGATTTCCACTACAAGACTCGTACTATATCACAAATTATATCTTAGGATAACAACTATAAGGAATAGATATTCTTGTTCTTGAATGTTAACCAAAAAATTTAAGTGTGTATAATCTAACTACCTATAATGTTAATTTTAGATGTTATTAGAAGACCTCAGAGTCTTTTAAATTTTATTTACAGAACTTCAAAGCAATATAATAGATAATAATTTGCTACTTTAAGGCGATGAGAAGTTTGATGACTTGTAATAAAATTCTATACGATAAATATATTTAACTAACTCTATACGATTTCTAGAATTTACATATTTCACCATTTCTACCTTACATCCCGAATTTGCCTTGTGAGATGACTGCACAGTGATAAGACAGCTCTGTTTCCTTTATTATTAAGTACAGTATTTTACTGTATCCTTGTACATAATACTTAATAGTATATTGTAAACTGTTCAACTATTCACATTTAAGATATCTATTATATTAATTGTACGTCTTATTATATTATGACATTAATATTTTCGCATAGTATAGCAGCGGAACTGGACGCGAAGCCTTATTACGCTTAATTAGATCAAAGATTTGTTTATTTTATATAGAAAGTTCAAATGCAGAAAATATTTGAATTTCAAGTTAATTGATGGCCAAATAATTGTTAAATTGGAAGAAAGTAATTAGATTTCATTGACCTTAACAATATTCTAGAATCTTGAGAATAGTTTAGATATGTTCTGTTTCAGGGGCTAATGAACTTAATATTGTGACTAGTAATTAATGAATAATTTACTAGTAATATATTATTCAATAATTACTAATTATAAATTGGTGTGTTATAGTAGTAAGTATTGCAATCTATTAGTTATTCGTTTTTTTTGTCTCGGACTATAGGTGGAGTCAGGGCTCTATGTTTATCCCTAGTTAGTAATATTTTTTATTATAAAGCATTTGAAAGTGATGAATTTCATTCCATATTAATTGCCTCTAATTATATTAATTCCTAAGGAAATAAATTCGCTTTAAATTATAAAATGTTTTGACGATATTTCTAGGAAATACATATTCGGATCCCATTATTAATGAGGAATTATTAAGTTTTCTCATAAAATAAAACGCTGTTTGGTAAATTGTTAATTCCTTTGAAGTCTTTTATTAGTTATTTTTATGAAACCTCGAGTACTTATAAGTAAAAACATTGAATGCTTGCAACATGATTTTACGATATTTTTATTAGCTGTAACCAAAGATACATAAAACTAGAAGAGCGAACGCTTAAATGTATAGTAAGAAGCGTACCATTTATAAGATTAAATTAGTTTCTTTCTTTCATATCTTGTCATTAATTTAGACGTAAAAATCTATCCAAAAGTTTACAAAATTTTATTGATAGTATGATTTCTTGTTAACAAGACATATAAATTTCCAGCAAAATGTTAGTCCACTAAGTTTTATATACATCTTTCAGGAAAGAACACAGTAATAAAAGTATTCTAAAATATATGAAGAAAAACCGAAATATATTATAAAAAAAAATCAATTCATTTTATTTACAATAGGTCTGTATTAGCTGCTAGAGGACACATCTGAGTGATTAAAGTCAAGATATAATAAGTAGGTAAGAGCTTTGCACCTAATCTATGGCACGGTAGCTATATATATTTGCGTTATCTAGTATCTATATAATCTTAGCATAGTTTTAACACCCGCATGTACAAATGACTATTTTAAAATGTAAATTAATTGGAATTATGATTGCAGTAATAACGAATAGTGACTGGGTGGTCTTTTAAATGACGTTAACTAAGAGTATGGCTTTATTTAATTAAGAGAGTAAAAATGATTGAATTTTAATTAAAATAGTAGCTGATGGGTTGATAATGGCTTCATTTTATCGATATAATTATGAAATCTATTACGTATGAGCGTTGATTTTAATAAAAAGGTATTTGATTTTTTGTTCGTATACGATTAAAGTTGATGTTTTATTGTATGTCTATTACTAACCAATAAAAGTTAATACCTACACATTCTAATCAAAAAAATAAATAAGTATAAGTTATCATATTGGTTAAATTCTATACATATACCCAAGTACATAATTGTATGAAATCTATAGGTATGATTAGGTATACTGTATGGTACTATATACTGCAAATCTAATATTATATTTTTACTAATGTAAGATTTATCTTTTTTATAACTGTAAACAAAAGGTGTTTAAACTTTAAAAACCTCACAAACTAGGCTATTCCAATCAATGAATCAGGATATTGGAATATATATCTATATCTATAAAGTAAACTTACTTTACACATAGCCAAGGAACCAATATAAATTACATCTCACAAGAATATACGATAGTCTCTCTCAATAAATAACACTTCTTTTTCTCTCTTTATACCCTTATTTTAAGATAAAATCTGCGAATCATAAATTGTAGCCTAACTGATAATGTAAACGACTTTAGTTTGGAGAAATTATGCTCCCATTATGTGTTATAACTTAATCCATCGATTTACATAATGCGTTTTGACTGCAGGGTGCATTTGGGTATATAATATATGGTCTTGAGACAGCTTTATTACCATTTTTGAAGGGCCATATTACACTCATTTATATATACTAGAAACTTAAAAATAAGGTACGAATATATTTTTACGTAATATCATCGTGTCGTAAGCTAAGAAAGAAAGCAAGTATGAAAAACACAAAATATATAAAAATCAATCAAACAAGGATTTTTAATTCAATAAGTAACACGTTTTTAAAAGCTTTTTTACATTATGTAATAGTTATATTATTTACTATCACAGTTTCTACAGAAAAGAACTAACAAGAAACTTTTAAAATCATCAAACTAATAAACTCTACGTTACATGACTAAACTGTGAGGCATTCTTTTCATTATACCTGTTTATTTGCCCTGTTTTGCGTTATTCCTGTTTATTTACACTATTATAACTAGCTGCGCTCCGCGGTTTCACGTGGCTCAGCTCCTGTTGGTCTTAGCGTGATTATATATGTATAGCCTTCCTCAATGAATGGGCTATCTAACACCGAAAGAATTTTTCAAATCGGACCAGTAGTACCTGAGATTAGCGCGTTCAAATAAACAAACAAACAAACTCTTCAGCTTTATAATATTAGTATAGATACTGTGACAATTATTAACAAATCATTATTACAACAGCAGTAAGAAATCTCAACTGTCAGCAAGACACTGTCAATTAGCGCATGTACCTACCCAAGATTGATCCTTTGTCTCCGGGACAATTAGTACAGAGATACTGTAATTAGTGTTCCTAATGTACTCTATCTAGGTATCTAGGTATAGGTATAGACAGTAGGCTAATGATTCTTTAATTATATACTAGCCCTGGATACTGGTTAGGTTGAGACGGGAGAATACTTTGTATGGAAAAATATGAAAATATGCGTGAAAATCTGTTTATTTGTTTATAATTCGTTGACTAACATAAACATATTATACATTCTCGATTCATATTTATAAATATTAACGCATACGAATAGGTATGTACAATTAAGTACGTAACTCGAATTGAGCTTGAATTATAAATTTTGTTGTATTAAGTTATTAGTTACATTATTTAATATTGATATGCGAAAGCAAACATTTAAAAACCAATATTTTAAAATACACAGATGGCTGTGTTAGTAGCTTTATGAGCCAATATTCAAAATAATTGCATCAGTTCCGTACATATCTCTATACATACATACATACACATCAATTACGTACATAAAAGCTAACATTGCATACATTCAACCAATTTATGTCGAACAGAAGACACGGTGTTTCATTGTCTTCGGATAAACCGGATTACGTCAATTAGTGCAACATATTGTGAGATACGTCTTACGATATATCGCGACGTTTAAGGCTTTTCCAGATATAATGCGTTTTTATCGCGCGTGAGAGTATTAACCTTACGCTGCGCTTAGACTAATCGTACTACGCGGTAGAATACCGTCTAACGGAGTAACGATGCTCTAAACGCGCGCTAAGTATGTGTTCTATCTGAATACGCTTTGTCACGTCAAAGCGTTGCGTACGCCTAGCGCCGGCAGTCTGTTTGGCAGTATACTTTACTGCGCAGTTTAACACAGCTTGACGTCAAAACGCGGCGTCAGTTTGCGCTCTGACGCATGAAATAAACGCTTTCTATCTGACAAAGCCTTAGGCTACAGGAGCAAATACAACTTTTACTGCATGTTTACGTGTATGTCACTATTATGTGTTTGTGAAACTACGCTTAACTATGTTTGTCATCAGCCCATAGTTCCCACAAAAGGGATACAAGCTTCCTATTTACAAACTTTATTTATGTTCAATATTATGTGTATTAGTTGTAACCCACGGTATGGAGCTGTGGAAAAATCAAAGAACAAAAGTAAATTGTAAATACTTACGTAGTAACAATTCAGTAATCTTTTCCAATACCGAATACAGGAAGAAAAACATATCCACATGAACAAAATCCAAGCTGTTCTTTAATTATAAAATATTATATAAC
Organism: Colias nastes; assembly: GCA_907164665.1. Classification (NCBI taxonomy): domain Eukaryota; kingdom Metazoa; phylum Arthropoda; class Insecta; order Lepidoptera; family Pieridae; genus Colias; species Colias nastes. The sequence continues at coordinate 15,012 of CAJQZM010029104.1, read as the reverse complement.
TAACGTGATTATTCGGCAATTTGTATATGAAAAGCGAAATTCTAATTAGTACTTACTTAAGGAGGTCTAACAAACTCTACTGAATAGTTATGAGGTACTCCTAACGGTTATCAAAACCGATTTCGGCATTAAAACCGGTTTGCTATCAAAACCGGTTGCAGTTGTGATATTGCAATAAAATAAATTGCTGTCAACAAAAACCATTTGTTTAATGAGAGAGTTTTTAAGTTCTGAAGCACACAAAGAAACAATTTTATTAATAGCGTTTTTCTTCTACACTAACTATTTACTACGACTTTGTCTTAAACAATGTTTGGAGCAATCTTTAGATTTTCTCGTGAAACTATATTCGAGATTTTCTATTTATATTCCAGTTTGAACAAACAAATGAAATTGAATTTGAATATAACTAACATCAAGATATTTATGTAACTGTAAAAACATGTCTAATTAAGGACTAGACTTTTAATGGGAAAAATTACCTTCCAAGACTAAATAAACATGTTTGTCGATTTTATTTATTTAATTAACTCGTTCTAGTCGTGTTTCTCAGTGAAAATTCTATCACAATCTCTCCAGTCATTCCATTTTGTAACAACAACAAACAAACCAAAAAATGTAATATTTAATATTTATTTTGGGTTACCATTGCCGCTTATATAAATTAAGAACATTTAATCTATAATCAGATATAATATTTACTCAAATTATTTTAGATGAGTTTATCAATACCGGTACAAATATCTAAGAATAAATACCGGTATTTTCAAAACCGGTGTTTATTCTTATTTGTGAAATGCTTTTAAAACGCCTTAATTTTAATTCAACGTAAACATCAGTATTATTGACGGACGGTTAAAAATGCGAAAAAATAATAAATGAAATTATATTTATTTATGGAAGATGCTTTTCGACATCGTTTTAAATGTTCTTTACATGTGGTATTATAATTAAGAACAAAGTGACTGTAGTGATCGACATAATTTGATGTTAAATTTTTTAACATTTCTACTATCTATACTATCTTAAAATCTTATATTTTCAACCAGCTGTATGATCAAGCTAAGACCACTGACCAATAGGAACTGAGCGATGCGGGTAAAATCACGGGGCACAGGTAGTCGTGAAATACATTTTTAAATCGGACACATGGTTCTTGAGATTAGCGGGTTCAAACAAACAAACAAACTCTTCAGCTTTATAATAATAGTATAGTTTAATAGCTGTAAGAAATCGGTCATTTATTATTGTAAAAACATACATTATATGTAGATTTTCATGCAGTTTTGGTTTAATGATGATAAGAGTGATACTTGAAAAAGGTTGATATGTTGATATTTTAATTCGAATTTGATTGAATACCTACATATTATACAAAAGATATACCTTTATAATATACAGTTTACTCGGAAAAATAAAATTTATATAATGTTATTTTCAAAGTGTTTTTGTAACTTTAAATAAGAACGTGCAAAGCCGGGGCATATAACTAGTCTATTATAAAAAGATAAAACCATCAGCCTGAATATAAATTTTCAAATTATCTTCTCACATTTTTATGCATATTAATGAATAGAAATTAAGATTTCTGATAACGAAATTTGATAAGATATTGAGCATTGAGATTTTAAATGGATCGAACTTAATAATTATGATAATTTGAAAGTAACTTTGGTTTTATAGAATGATTATTTGTAGAAATAAATTCTATTCAAACTAACTTTTTTTAATACAGTTATAATAGCTTCGCCTGTATGTTTGTATAACCGAATCCTAGACTCTACTTTGACACATTTTAAACGCACAGATTCAAATTTCTTGAGTTTAAGAGGAGGCTCCCTTTCTCATTTCTGGCACTGAGAGACCGGTTACGGTACTAGACGCTAATACAGCCGTAATAAAGTTGAATATCGCGTGCGCTCTTTGATCGCGTTCGAGCTCGAAAAGTAAGTCTCAATTCTTATTTCGTTTATAACTAAAGTAATAATTGATCTAGAGAAAAAATATCTTGGTCTTCAATAGTAAACTCTATTTTCTTACTGTTAACATTTATTTTAGACATAAAGTCCAAGTAAATCTTTAAAAAAATGTAATAATCCTTAAAAAAGGCATCATTTTTGAATAAAAATTGAATCGAGCGAAAATGTTACAATTATGTTTCTGTCTTGTACATCGAAAGAAAAAGACCCAATAAATCATATACTAAATTTCCATTTTGATTGTATGTGTGACTGTTTCAGAATATTGATGCAAATTCACATAAAATTTAGGGAGCTTGCCCTTAAGCAAGATTTTTACTTTTTTTAACTGTATAAATTATTTATTAAATACTCGTGATATCGAGTAAGGGCGGGGGCACACGATGCGTTGCGGCGCCGCACCGCAAAGATTTCACCGTGTCAGTGGGCACACGAGTGGTGCGGCGCCGTAACGTTGTTATGTCGCAGCGGCGTCGTAGCAGCGTTGCACAGCGTGTCCTTCCTTGTGACGCAAAACAACTGAGCGGTGCCGCTCCGACGTCGCACCGCATTCACCCCTCCCCGCCTCGTCTTGGTGGTTACAAGTCCGGTGCGGCGTCGGAACGCATCGTGTGACATGCCACAGATATTTCTATGTAAGACGACGCAGCGACACCGCTCCGGCGCCGCACCGCCGCCGCAACGCATCGTGTGCCCCCGCTCTAAGTCAATGCCGTCAATCACTGAATGCGCTAGTCATTCATTAAATAGCAGATTCAACCAGATGACGGCGACATATAGATTGCCTCAAAGGAAGCACACAGATAATAAAAATTACCCCAAACATAAGGTATATTAAAAAGTAGATACGATGAGCAAAATATAATTTAATACTGAATCAAATACCCTTCAAGCGTTTAGGAATTCAAATTTACAACCGTTTTGCATAACAGAATAATATTTTTTAAGATACGCATCTGAATTCTGAATACTGTTTTAGATATTCAGGAATCTTTGATGTTTGGAAGCGAAAGTCGAAGTTAGTGTAAAAATATTTTTTGTGGGTAAAAAGGTGGATTGAGGCGGTATAATGTTTCAAACTGATGCTAAAAACGCTTTTCTGAACGCGTAAAGTTTTGAAAGTGTTATAATAATTAAATTAATATAGTAGCATGCGTTGGATTTACTTTGGGATTTACTTTGGGATTTGGCGCTTTGCTTAACAATTTGGGGCATAAAGTAACTAATTTTTGTACTCCTAATAGTTCATTTACATATATCATGAATTCATTACATATTTTACTTTTAATGAAAATAGTATTGTTATTATATTATATGGAGATAGTTTTAAATTAAAAAAACATGACATTGATATAGGATTTAAAAAAATGTTAAAAATTAGTAGTGAGACAAAATGCAAATTTATGTTGTGTACTTTACCATATTTGCCTGGTTTGACACAAAATCAATATAAATTTATCTATAATATTAACTTGAAATTATATAATTTAACAAATCATCATAGTGATGCATTTATATATTTTGACATAAATTCTTGTACAAAATCTTTTTGTTTGACAAAGAATACAGTGTATCTGCCATTTAGATATAAGAGAGAACTTGCTATGTTAATAGCATATAAAATTATTAACCAGTCTGGTACATGTTTAGTATCAGACCCTGGATCTACTATAATTTTATGTAGTAGTAATTATATACATCAACCTAGGTTAAGTGTTGACAGACAATCTAGCCCTAAGCTAGATTTAAACTAGTTTATAAGACAACAGCTAAGCAGTCTTTTTCTATTGTGCATCAAAATATTCAAGGCTTGGCTAGCAAATTATTAGAAATAGAATTATTTTTAAATCATAATAGAATTAAAATATTTTGTGTAACAGAACATTGGCTTAAACAATGTCAGTTGTTAATAAATATTGATAATTATAAATTAAAAAGTATATACTTTAGGACAAATGCTATTCATGGAGGTTCTCTTATTTTTGTACACAATAGTAGCTACTATTATGTATTCTGTGACAATAGTGTAAAATGCAAGGAACGAACTGACATTGTTAGCCTTTCTGTAGAACGCACCATTGAACTGTCCTGTGTTGAACTTGAGCGTTACATTATTGTTTGCGTTTATAGGCCTCCTTCCAGTGACTATAATATGTTTGAGACAGTCATGGAAGAAATATTAAAGCGTTTGAGCAGAAGTGAAAAGAAGGTTATAGTATGTGGAGACTTTAATATTGATTTACTTTCACACACACAAATGGCAACACGAATAGTTAATTTATTTCAATCATTTAATTTACATAAACTTTTTGATGAACCCACACGAATTACACCTAGTTCTGCAACTTGTATTGATAATGTTTACTGTGATTGTAACTTTTTAGAAAAAAATATTCTCAATACACTGACTTCGGATCACTGTGGCCAGAAAGTAGTTTTTGAATGGGATTGCATGCCTACATTTAAAAGAATTAATGTTAGGCCTATAACTAAAAAAGGCATTCATAAATTTAGAGATAATATTAATAATAAATTGCCTGGCCTGAATGATCAATCCTTTCATAATAATCCTTGTGAAATGTTTACAAATCTTTTTAATTTAATTCATAATGAGTTTGAAAAAATCTTTAAAGTTAAATCTTTAAGTATTACCAAGGATTTACCATTTAGCCAATGGGCAACACCTAGTATACACAGATGCAGGAACGTTTTATATGAGTTATATGGCATGAAGCAATATAACAAAGACTTGGCATTTCTTAGTTATGTTAGAAATTATTCAAAAACTTTTAAAAAAGTTTGTTTCACTGCCAAGTGCTTGTATGTCAGAGATAAAATACGCAACTCTGATAACAAAGTTAAAACGGTTTGGGCAATTATTAATGGTGAAATGGGCAAAAGCCAATCAAATAGTACCATAAAACTAGTTAATGCTGGTAGGGTCATTGACAAAAGTGCTGATGTTGCGCTTGCTTTTGAAGATTTTTTTAGTAGTGTCCCTGCTAGTATTACCGAAAAATTAAATTCGTCATCAGCGCTTGCGGAGTCCTACTTGAGGGACCATGTTGCTGAGTGTAATGTATTATTTGAATTGCGACATGTGACTGCAGAGGAAATTGTTAAAACTTTTAAAACATTAAACTTAAAAAAAAACATGTGATCTCTGGGGAATGTCTGTAAATCTAGTAAATAATATTATAGAAAACATTGCCAACCACTTAGCGTTTATATTTAATCAATGTTGTGACTGTGGTATATTCCCTGATTTATTAAAGTTAAGTAAAGTTATTCCTTTATTTAAAAGTGGTGACCAAGAAGACTGTAATAACTATAGGCCAATTTCCATTTTACCAACTTTGAGCAAAGTCTTCGAGAAATTAATTTTAAACCAATTATGTAGTCATTTTGTATCAAATGGTTTACTGCACGCCAAACAGTTTGGTTTCACAAAGGGGCGCTCTACCACTGATGCGGGAATAGCTCTTTTGTCACATATATATAAAGCATGGGAAAATTCAAAGAATGCTTTGGGGATATTCTGCGACCTTTCTAAGGCTTTTGACTGTGTAGAACATACCACTCTATTACGGAAACTAAATTTTTATGGTATTAAAGGTTTATCTCAGGACCTCATAGCTTCATATCTTCAGAACAGGGTACAAACCGTTGTTGTTAATGGAGAGAAATCTCGCGGTGCGCCGATTAACATAGGTGTTCCGCAGGGATCTATCTTAGGACCGTTTTTGTTCTTAGTATATATTAATGACCTACCTTATTATTTGCAGGATATGTGTGAAATAGTACTGTTTGCAGATGATACCTCATTAATATTTAATGTGGACAGACATGACACAAATGTTGACGAAGTAAACTCTGCTCTTTTACGCATATCCAAATGGTTCACTGCTAATAATTTATTATTAAATGCAAAAAAAAACAAATTGTGTTGAATTTATCCTTCCAAATGTAAAAAAGGTGAAAAGGGATATTATTTTAAACGGGGAGGTATTATACCCTGTGGATTCTACTGTTTTTCTTGGTTTGACACTAGATGAGAAGCTACAATGGGGGGCCCATGTTGCCACCACCGCTGCTAAGCTTAGTTCAGCTGCATATGCAGTTCGAAGAATAAGGCATCTCACCGATGAAGACACGGCTAGATTGGTTTATTTTAGCTACTTTCATAGCATTATGTCCTATGGAATTCTGCTATGGGGCAGGGCTGCAGATATAGAAACTATATTTATATTACAGAAAAGAGCCATACGCTCTATATATAATTTACGTGCTAGGGACTCACTAAGAGATCTCTTTAAGAATACTGGTATCCTCACAGTACCATCACAGTATATATTTAATAATATTTTATATGTACACAAAAACGCAGACTTACACACAAGAGTAGGAGATAGACACCGTTATGGCACAAGGAACCGAAATAAAATTGAAATGCCATTTTACCGGTTAGCTAAAGTTAAAAATTCATTTATGGGCCAAGGTATACTTTTTTACAACAGAATTCCTCATAGTATTAAAGAGTTTAGTAGTGCTAAATTTAAAAATTATGTAAAAAACGTATTAGTTCAGAGAGCCTATTACAGCATTAAGGAATATATGGAAGATAAAAACCCATGGAGGGTTGTCGCGTAAAAACCACAGGACAGTTCTTTGGCATATTATGATATATACGTACAGTTACTTACATATTTTGTAAAATTAAATTGTAATACTGAAATGATTTAAAAGAGCAACTATGGAGTTTCTTGCCGATTCTTCTCCATAGATACTGCTTTCCGAATCGGTGGTAAATGTTAAAAATATGTATTGACGTTTCAAAAGTGCTTCTCGAAGAAGTCTAATTGAATAAATAAATGTTTGAGTTTGAGTTTGAGTTTACTCGTTTTAGGGCTGATTTTTCAATCCTTGGTTAATACTTATTCGTCGAATAACGTACTAAACTACCATTTCAAAAATGTATTCTTTGGCCGTATTTGACAGTTTACGGGTGACATTTTAATATTATCGTGTAATACTTTATTTGGTGGATAAGTTTTAACTATAGATTGAAAAATCGGCCCTTAATCTGGAAATAATATTAAATAATTGACAAATACATAGAAGCTTTCTAATGGATATATTTTATCACTCTAGTTAGAGTTCTCGAAAGGAGCGAATGTTCATTCTAACCCCACTATGTCAAATTCTTTTAGTGTAAACAGGCGTAGAGCATTCTTTCTTGTTCTTAGTGCGTTCGAAAAGCTTCTATGCAATGTTCTAATACTGAACAACACTGAATACGAGTTTTCGTTTACACTAAAAGATCAAGAAAGAATCCTCTTGCTCTAGCTCTAGCTCTCGGTTCGTTTAATGTAATCGACATTACATTAAACGAACCGACATAACAAACGAATAAAAATCTAATCTTTCCTATTTTCAATATTAGACTAGATAAAGGTGTACCAAATAGTTTAGTTAATATTAAAATATATATCAGAAATGTAATTTATTATTTTCTACTTACTTTTACTTATTCCATTTCTTCATTAACAACTAAAATAGAACAAAACATAACCCAAATATAAGGTAATTAAGAAATTAATACCGTCTCGACTCTAGTCTCGTCTATAATAATATGTTTTATTTGTACAACATTTAGAAGTAATTTATTCCAGAAATTTCTATCGAAAATTACTGCTTTATTACAAAAGATTAATTTGTGAGTAGGGATATTCTATACTTATTAAATAGAGATTTAATTTCGTGATTTGTTATATTATATCAAAATAACGATTTCTTTAAGGATCTCGAAACAAGTTTATATAAATGGGAATGAGCATGCCATAAGTTACTTTAGTTTTAAAGCTACGAATCAAAACACAATTAAGATTTCCTCTTAATAGATAAAAGGTTTTAAAACGCAAGGGCAATCCACAAGATCTTAACAGCAAAGGGTCTTTATTCCAGGGAATATTTACCCCATATTCCAGGGTATATTTACCCCTATATTAGGGGAAAAGTCTATTAATAATTGTATTGAATCCCAGTTTCGAAGCACGTGTCACATCTCAAAGGCTTTTCGCTTTGATATTTGAGCTTTTACCACGATTTATTTGGTATTTAGGTCGAATAAACGATAGACGAAAACTCAAGGCGTTGGTTTGTTATGTTTATTGTATACTAGTTCTTGCCCACGGCTTCACTTGCGACGAAATAAAATTTCTAAGGGACTGAGATGTTTCGCCGTAGTAATAATTGTTTTCTAAAACGTCTCTATGCGGTCAACTGGACGTAATGGGAAATCGTAAGGCTTTCAAATAAAAAAAGAATCAATAATATCGGTTTACCCAGTCGAAAAATATGAGGTAACAAATACAAAAAAATACAATGGAGCACCTCCACCGTAGATTAATGTTAGTTTAAAAATAATCTATCCTACACAAGTGAAAAGCTAGTAATACATACAACTAGTATGTATATTGTACACAACATTGTAATTTTATTGTAAACACAATATTATAAAATTTCATACATCAACAAGCCAAAAATCATTAAATTCCGTTATTGACTTTTCTGTAAGTGTAACTTGTTAGTGTTAAACCATGTTAAACTTACAGTTTAAACTAAAAATATTTAACTGTCGTTTAAACTGTTGTTTATAATTTAACGCTCGATTTTCGCTTCTAAGCTTTGACTCCGTTGATGTTAGAACAAAGTGTTTGCTTTAAACTTGGCTAAGTGAAAAGGTAAATATTTTGGTATAAATATTGGACGGCTATTGAAACAATAAAGCTGTGGAGTGGACATTGATTTTTATTTATAGAAGAACAACACTATAGAAGAATATAGACAGAGATGCTTCTACTAAAAAGCTAGTCTACTCTCTCACTACTAAAAATACCACCCTAGATCAAACAATATACTAATGCTCTACCCTTCACCGTTCCTCTAATTTAATATCTCTCCGCCTACGTCCGGTTGTCTGGAAGAAATCGCTGCATAGCGATAAGACCTCCAATTGTTTAAATATATTCTTAGGTTAAGTATTATTGTAATAATTTTAAGAGCAATAAAGTATAAATAAATAAATAAATATACCTACGTATTGAAAAGGAAGATATAGAATACGACGACTTCTTTTGCGTTACAATTAAATAAATAGTCAATTATATCTCTTGTTTCATTTTCTTTCCGCATGCATTTTCATTGAATCCAGCACCTTCTAATTACCATGCCGATATATCATCAACCACCAAACCATTAGGTTAAAAGTACGTTATATATTATTCCCGCTTACCCCAAATATTTGTGCATTCTTAAATGTTTGCATTCATTTTTAAGAGGTGTTAAAAGTTGACTAAAGTGGGCATTGTTAATGTACCTACATTAATTTTACATGCAGCTGTGCAAATTTTTCGTTACGACGTAATAATACGTACTTTTCGGTAAAAGAAGTTAATGTTGCACTAATAGCGGCTCCGTGGTTTTTTGTTCCCTATACACGATTGTTAAGTCGAATTTGTATGGCAAGAAATTTGATGTTTACAAGCGTTTTCAATTAATAACAAATTTTGAAATTTCGTAGCAATTTGGTAAAAATATCAATTTTCTAAAATAAAACGGATTTAAAACACCTTTACTTCACTAAATTGGAGACATATTTTTATCGTTTGTTGATACCATTTTTCTAGTATTTTATATAACACTAGCTTTCCGCCGGCGGCTCCGCCCGCGGTTTCAAAGAAAAACTCGCATAGTTCCCGTTCCCGTGGAATTTCCGGGATAAAACCTATCCTATATTACTCGTGGATAATGTAGCTTTCGAATGGTGAAAGAATTTTTAAAATCGGTCCAGTAGTTTATGAGCCTATTCATTACAATCAAACAAACAAACAAACAAAGTTTTCCTCTTTATAATATTAGTGTAGATATGTACTTAAATTTCTTTCTTATGATTTAAATTGTGTCTGAGGCACATCGAGAATAGCATTAAAATATAAACCAGCGCATAAATTGCAAATCATAATATTTTGTACATGTTTACGTGACACTGTTCAACTAGTGATGTGCTTCGTCTGTGAAATGCTATTAAAATAAATACGAAGATACAACAAACAAGTCACAGCAAATAATTATAATAACGTTATTTGTCAAATGTCAATAACAATTCAATGTCAATGTTATTTAGTGTTGAAATTCCATATTATACTGATGAAACAAGTATGTATAATATTTAAAATTCATCCATCATAATATAGTAATAGTAATAAGTAATAGTTTCCATTATAGAATAAAACATATTAATTCATAAATGAAGAAAATACATGAAAGTCAAACTGTACATTTTTTTTAATACGATACTGTGAACTTTAAATTTCAACTCACAAATCAATTAATTCTATCAATAACGTTTTTATAAGAATATTAATTATTGAATATTTATTTTATCGAGTATTAATTTCCTCGTTAGTTCATGTGTTCCATTTGTCAAAAACACCTATTCCGCAATATGAAAATAACACAAATAAAACTCAATTTTAATTCAAAGCGTTTGAACTCCAGTCAGAACTATATAACCATAGTCACGACTAAAACTCATTTGTAAAATGATTTGCAATTCCATCTCTATAAGCGTTCGAAATTTCTAGAACGATTTAAAAAAATCACAGTTTAATAATAGCTGTGATTTGGAACAGTGAAATCACGGTCGTACGTGACTCGATCTATGTTACAACTGTATCGGAATAAACTGAAACGCTTCTCTTGTTCGATATTTTCTTATTTCACAGTTCTTGTATAGTTTTATTCGGATATGCATTCGAACTTTGTGTCAAGAGAGAAATACTGAAAATATATTATGGCCCATAGTATAGTTAATACATATATATTATCTGCTTTGTCATTGTCTTAGACTGCTCTGGGAAAGTGCAGTTTTGTGTTGTGAAAATTAATGTTGGATGTATTTTAGTTGTAATAGAGTGTGGTAGGTAATCATTTATCAATCATTATTTCTGACTCTGAAGGACACTTTCGAAGGTTGGTTGTGTATTTAAGGTTGTCAATTTGGTCCTAGATGCAAAATTTTATAACCGTGTGTTTCGTTGTTGTGTTATAGTAATCCATACTAATATTATAAATGCGAAAGTAACTCTGTCTGTCTGTTACTCAATCACGCCTAAACTACTGAACCAATTTGCATGAAATTTGGTATGGAGATATTTTGATACCCGAGAAAGGACATAGGCTACTTTTTATTGCGAAAAATGTACAACGGGCGAAGCCGGGGCGGACCGCTACTCGTATATATAATAAGGAGTGTAGAAGGTGGGATTGCGATTTATTTAGAAAAAATATGAATTCACTAACTATAGAAGAGCACTACTGCATTTCTTAACGTTGTATCCCTCTTTCTATTATTATCTTTGTTATTTTTGTAATCTAATTACCAATTTAAATGTATGTGATAGTATTATGTAATTTAAATATAATATTATGATTGTATTGCAACGCCTGCATAAGGTTGATAAAATGTAAAAATGTATTGGTAAGCAATAAATTATTTGAATTTGAATTCTTTATAGGTGTTATAACGTTACGTTTTAATTTTACTAGTATCGCATATAATGTAAAACTTAAATACATAATATATATGAATTTTTTCTATAGGTACCTATAATATAAGAGCTTTTACTAAATATTCCTTTGAGTATTGAACTTCACTATATTAACAACGTTCACGCATTTAGTATGTAGGTTGTCGATCAATATAGTAAAACTAAAATATAAAAATATTTTATTACCAAAAATCGGTACAAATACACCAATTTACTTAATACATCTGGATTGTGTTTATTCTTTCGAAGTAATTATTCCAGTGAATTGTATAAAATTCGTTCGTAAATTAGCGTGATTCATTGGTTCAATGGACAAGATTGTTTACTTGAATATTGAGGTATTTCAGAACGTTTCTCATTATTGGATTTATTTACAACTACCTAGTACCTACACGTGTTGTGATTTGACTCATTCTTATTTAAAGCTCATTGTACACAGTGTATAGATTTAGGTATTATATGATTTTTGCTTGTCTCTGCTCTACACGGATTAAAATAAAAAAAGAGCCGAGCACACGTGTCAGAAGTGAAACTTTTTTGGCAAGATTCAAAGATACCAAAATCGTCGCTTTAGTCCACGGCGTGACGGTATTCCCATGACGCGACATTGAAATTTTACTCTCAACGCGCCTAAAGAAGTTTCACGTCAAAAACAGTCTAAGTAAGAGAAGATAATGAGCATTCCACATTTGAATAGTTTTCAAAATCAGTTCAGAAGTTTAGAGGTCCTTTACAAATAAGTCAATTAAAATACCAAAAAAATTATTAACATCTACCTCTATTAATCGGAAGACTTATTTGCAAAAATAATTGAATTCTTTCAGTCGTGGTTCTGTTGTCGATATTTCAGTCCGAGCGGTCATGTAGTATGGAGCTGTGCCTTGATAGATCAGTCAGTCACTTTTTCATTTTATATATTACTAGCTTTTCGCCCGTGGCTTCACTCGCGTTGTTTAAAACATAATAAATTATATACTAAAACCTTCCTCTTGAATCACTCTATCTATTAAAAAAGCCGCATCAAAATCCGTTGCGTAGTTCAAAATATTTAAGCATACATAGGGACATAGGGACAGAGAAAGCGACGTAGTGAAGATTTCCACGGCACCGTAATACGTCTTCTGAAAACCTACTTCAGGTATATAAAAAGGAATAAAGCAACACACACGTTTCATACCAACACTTTATATCTAACTGCAAGTAAAGTTAAATAAAAGGAGGCAACATTGTAAAACTTTTATTTCTTTAAAAGCTTTCAACTGCCACGTAATTTAATTTCTCTCTTTACTTCTGTATCGCGTTTTTAGTTCTTACTTTATGTTGGTACCTTTGGAATTGTTTTCTGGAATGTTGGTATAGTTTTAAACAGTTTACGAAGAACCAATATTTTTGCTTAAAGTGCGAAGATATGTTTTTTTAAATAAAGAATCACATAGGTATATTTAAGTGGTATTGCTAAAATTTAATTTTGAAGAAAAAAACTCTAACCACCAATCAATATAATAAGAAATACTACTAAAAAAATTAGCAAAATTAAAAAATACATATTATCCAATGTGAATATGAAATTTCAAATGGTTTTTGGAGGATTACTAGGCAATATTTTACACATTTAAATTTGAAAAACTACAAGAAAAATGAATTTTTCACCAACTTAAATAATAAATTATAATCTCTATTATAATAATATAAACCGACAATTCGAAATCATTGATTCAAATTAAATGTTTTATTTATTTTTGACATTGACCCAGGAGGGGAACGTCCAATTAGCAATCCTAAATGGAACCAATTAGTAAGGATTCCCTATGAAAAACAAAAAGATTTCTGTCAACAACGAAAACCACGTAGCTATCTATGTAAATACATTAGGTATTAAAATACACTACAAATTGAAAATGTACGTTGTTTTTTTTTTGTAGAAATTTTAAAACACTTATGCGGATTTATGTGCAATTTATTTATTATTTGTTCCGTTGTTTGTCCGGTCCGGTGCCTTTACATCAAACGAACATAGAGCTAGAGCTAGAGCAAGAGCATCATTTCGTGATATTTTAGTGTAAATGAAACGTATTCATTGTTGTTGAGTATTGAAACATTGCGTAAAATCTTTTTGAACGAAAGAATGCCCTACGCCTGTTTACACTAAAATAATTTGACAAAGTAGGGTTAGAATGAGCAATCTTCTGATGTAAATGCACCGCATGTAATTTAATAAATAAACCGCGTTTAATATTCGTATAGAAAAATATAAATAAATAGGCTACTTCGTACCCCGTGTACAAGTGAAGCCACCGGCTCTAGCTAGTATATTTTTTAATTCAAAACATGACCAATAAATTACATGTTTTTGTATTGGTACAGAGATAAGCCGAGTTCGTAACTTAGTAACTTACTTACCCAGCCAACTTAACTTCCCAAGTCACCCACTTTTGTTTAAGTTGGCAAGTTAAATTTTCCTTTTTTAAAGTTACGACAGACGATCTTGGAGTCACTGAGAGTTCAGTTATATGGGATCAATTTTAAGTTTTATAGAGCTTTCGATGAAAACATAATGAATTTTAGTTTTTTACTGTGGTATGCGATAGTTGTTATGAGGAAATATTTTTGCTATTTTGGTAAATTTATTATAATTTTGTTAGAGAAATGAGAAAGTGTGTTTGTTTGTCTTTCTGTCTCGTTGAGGTATAATTTTAGGAGGTACAGAGAATATGCTATTTCTTACTTCGGCGAAACATCATGGTAATTTTCGTGCCTCATAATATAATACTCATTAATATATTTGATATAAGATTTAGCTGATAAAGTAATAGGAATTTTAGAAGAAGCCAGAATTACAATATACAAATAAAATAGGTTTAAAATATAAAACTATCCATTTTCAATTAATAAATACTTACGTGCGAACAAAGTCAGACATTAAAGGCTTAAAAAAAGCTTTAGGTATTAGACTATGAATATTACAATATACAGTCCATAAAAGAACCGTTTATTTCAAGTCGCAAATAAAATTTCAAATAAATCTTGCATCAAAATATCATAAATCACGTGCAATTCAGAGTACTGTTATGTCGCTCTACTATCACAATACTTCATCATTTTACCGGTAAATTGATAACTATAAAAAAATAAAATTTACACTGAACTCGGGTATGGAAATTCAAACTGTTTGTCGGGTTCAACATCGAGCTTTTAAAGACTTTTCTTATTCGGTTTTAGAGTTTATTGTTATAGTAGTTCTTATATTTTAAGGTTGTTAATTTTGGAATAATGGACGAGCAGATAAGTAGATCTATTTAATTCTTAATAACAATTCGGTTTTATCCATCTTTGACTTTAACTGAATTATGCCCTATTTCTCATACTAGCTGTTGACCGCAGCTTCGCTTGCGTGGAAAAGATAAATTTTCATGGTATAAGTT